>VWPU01004567.1:0-78475 GCA_013398955.1 Callaeas wilsoni
GGCGGGGCGGGGCGGCCGCGGGCCCCGGCGGCTCCGGCCCGGCCGCACGAGGCGGAGAGGATGGAGGCGCCCTGGACGGAGGGGCGGGAGCGGGGACGCGGCCGGGCAGGGGGCTCAGAGGCTCCCGCCGCGCCCCCGGGAAAAAGAGCTTTCCCCCTTTCCCCCTTTCTCCGAGCGCCAGGACTGGGGCCGCTCTGCGGGAGGGGAGGACGGGCCCCCCCGCCCCGGGGCTGGCCCGCGACAGGCAGAAACGGGGCTCCGTGCTCCCCAGTGAAAGTCACGGCTGTTCCCGAATTGCGGGAGAAAGTTTCTACCACTCAAAAAAGGTATTTATTCCATGATCTGCTCTCTTCTGCTCCGGTAGCATCTTATCCAGTCCTCAAAGCCTGTTGGAAACATGGAGTGTCTGTTTACTTGGGGTCTAGAGAGTATCTTTTCCAGGATCTCCATAGGCATTCATGAGCCTATGAAAGAAATTAGGCAAAGGTTTATGAAAAAATTAGCGAAGGACACTGAAAGGAGGTTTTGCAGCCCACTAAGAACTGCCAGTGCTGGCACAGTCCCAGAAAGGGAGACCTAGAAGGGAAAATGCAACATTTCTACAGCAGCCTTAGCACAAAGCTGCAAATCACCTGGGTCCATTTGTGTACTCACAGCTAAAATCAGGACCTGCACCTCCCTTTCAAATACCGACATCTGGTTTATGCAGACTTAGGGCTGAGATGAATGGAAGGAAGTGTTTAAAACAAGACACAAACTGCAAGACAGATGTGAGGTCAAGAATCCCATGTGAGATGGATCAAGAAGCCCTTTTCAAACATCTCATTAGCAGCATGACAGCTGAGAACAGCCTGACACTCTAACAGCACCCAAGGGTAGCAGCCTGGCTTTCAGGCAGAGCAGCTTTTTGGGGCCAGCACCGCGCTAGAGCGGGCACTCATCGTGGGAGTGCTGCACACCACGAACAGCAGCTACCACTGCAGGCGTCTCTCCACAACAGAAGTGGCTTTTCTAGACTGCACATCAAAGCTGCTGCTGTACGATGGACCAGAGACTGCCAAAAAACAGCCAAGCATCCATCTCACATGCAAGGTTTCCTGGCTCTGGAGTACAAGGCTAGAGGGGAACAATGATCTGTCTGAGCTCTCAAACAGGCTATGGTTTTACCCAGTCGTTCCAGTATGAAACTCGTGTGTGGAATTTTTTTGAGGTTTTTATTTTGGGGGTGAGTGGGAGAGAGACTGGGAAGGAAGAGGAAGAGGGTTCAGTCTCCTTGATAGGAAAAACCTCATTAAGAAAAAAAGCGCCAAATCACGACATAGTGTTTTTTTAAAGTCTTTATTATGCAGAACATAGAATATATTTGAATGAATTTTTTTCCCAAGCATTTTTTTTCTCCAGTGTTTTTTTTTAAACATGCATTGTTACCTTTTTAAAGCCAATGTACCATCCATTTATCTTTTTCCCTGCCCACAGAGCATCCATATTCATGTTAATCACAAGTGTAAAAAAAATTAGACATCTGGCATAAAATATTCTGGGGGGAGCCCATTTAAAAATTTTATCTAAAATGTCTTATCTACAAAAAAATTCCAATATATATGTACATTATAGCAATACAGAGGCATAAGAATACAGTGCAATTTAAGATGAAGTGCTGTGACTTGGTAATTCTGCCCAGGGCTTGTGGAAATGTGGGCCACCATTGGCTTTGGGGCTGCTAGCCGAAAGCCTCAGGCTCCAGCATTCCTCTGTTCTCTCTCGAATGGGTCTGAAGTTAATACTGGGAGGCTAGAGATGCGTTAAGCTTGAAACACCATTAGGGGGCAGCAGAAATACCGCCTGAATAGGATGAGCTATGGCAAAAAAAAAAAAAATTTAAAAAAGGATGTTTACAACGGGCAGCTGGTTTGGTGCATGTTTCACCTCACCGCGGGTGTTTTTGGAACAGCACCAACCCTTGGCGTATTCATGTGAGACCTGTTCACCTACCGTTGAGGAAATGAATTTGCTAGCTGCCACTGGTTCTGAAGTCCCTGACCCTCTCAGTAAGGCTCCCACTTTCAGCAGCCCAGGAACAAGTTACCGATGAACTACAAGGAACTGTGTGAGCTGCACAGGAACATCGGTGCAGAGAACTGCACTGCTTTTGGCTCCTACATACAGACATCTCCTTAAACAGCTCCTAGCCAGGGTCACACACAAATTGAATTTTGAACCTCTCTCTCCCAAGAAAACAGCAGTACATACTGCTTAACTAAGAGCACAGAGTATTCTTCCATGGGTTAAAATCCACTGCATTCTTCAAGGTCAGTCTTAATTTCAATTCTTCATACCAAGAATCACAGTTTAAGGCCTTCAACACACACCACAGTCATCATCTGCTTCACCCAGCCCCTTTTGGGGATATAAGCACAACAGCTCCAATGTCTGCAGCAAATGCTTCTCTTTTTAGTGAAAGGTAAAGCGCAATACTTCACACACTTTATGTTTGTGCTCTAGTATTACGTCTGAATCCTTGAACAGATGAACAACTGCAAGGCTGGGGATGTTTACAGGAATACAAAGCCATCAAAATGGCATTGGAGATGGGTTTTTTTCCTTTTAAAACCATGTTCAGGTTCTGCAGGTCAAATGACTAGTGCTTTTCCCAAATAGTGGTCCAATGCCACTCGGGTGTCAGGTCCAGCACCAAAGCCAACAGTGCACCTGCTGAGGGGTCATACTAAGCATTCCTGAACAGCTCAGCACTTCACTAGTGCTAAAACAGAACGAATCTCCATGCAGAAGGTGCCATCCACACAGATCCCAGCATGCTTGACACTTTCATAGACTGAATATAAACTGTAAAAAAAAAATATATAAATTGTATACATTCTCACTGAGCATTGTATATTGGGATACATCTCCATAAGTTTCCTTCTCTGTGATGCAGCAAGGGGGCTCATGCATAGTGCTCCAGATCCAATGCCACAAGGTGTTCTCTTAGATGAAATGAAGAGTCATGCTCATGTTTTCCTCCAACCTCTCCCATGATCCCCATGAATGGATAACACAGCTTCTGAACGAGCAAACAGCTGTAAGCCAAATACTTTTCAGAGGTAAAGAAATCAAAATTTGCACAGAAGGAGAAGAAGTATTTGCTTAGTGTGGAAAAGTTTGAGAGGAGTGTCCATTCAGGCACTGAAAGCTGCATTCCTGATTTAGGGATACTTGTTCAAGTACACATGAAAGATCCCCATAGAGCTTAAAATAAGTGATGATTGACTACCCTTTTCTCCATCTCTGCTGTATCAGTCCTTCATCCACACAGCACGGAGTTGCTGATTTTATGGGCACACTTCCCTTGCCTGTTCTTTGTGAAGGTGCAGCTCTGATAGCGAGTACCACATCTGCACCTTAAGAGGAAACAGCAAGAGGAGGATGGATAATGCAATTCCTTCACTGAACAACTTCATCACAGAAAGATGTTTGGTCAACTCGTTCCTGAGTCTTTGCCTAAAGCAGAAGCATACTACACCTGTAACTCAAGACCTAGAACTATTCACTAAGGATACTACTTAGAAGGGAAAAGATATAGCAACTAAAGAGTTAAATATACCATATACATACTATACAAAAGTTTGTGTCGTGTAAAAAGCAAAAATGAAGGCCCTGAATATTCTGACACAAAAAAAATTGGTTTCTTCTCTGCCAAAGAACTAAAGGAAAACCATGAATCCCTAAGACAAAGGTCTACTTGGGAAGGCCAGTTTCTAACAAGAAGCAGATCTCCCACTCTTTGCTGATGCTCAGTAATAGGAGCTTCTCAATTTTCTTACGAGTGAAAGAATATGGCCATTAGCCTTAAAAACAGTAATGGTTCTAAACTCTTCACTCTGCTCAACAAAGGCAAAAACTTGCTTGCTAAGTTCTTCAGAGAGGTACTGAGAAGGTAACTATTGTATATTTATGAGTAAGTTTAGCCAATATACAGTACAGGGCAAAATCCTTTGTTCAAAAGCAGCCTTCATTTTCTTTTGAATTTTGCATCTCTTAAGAAATACCAGGGGTCATTTTCAATTAGAATGTCTCTGAAAAGTTGGCAGGGACTGAAGTTTTATTTCTTAAGCAGCTTTTCTTCCTTTGTGATCTCTCAAGATTGGTTCTTTCATTCATTTCTACTGCCAGGAGAAATAGGAGACAGATTTCTGGTCAGCACATAAATATCAAAGCAGCAATCCATCCTACACATACTGTGACAGCATACATGCTGTAGGTTTGCCTAGCACAAACTCTTACTGGAGTTTTTTTAGTAGAAGCAAAAAGGTTTTCTTGGCTTTCAAGCTCAGTGAATTACTGAATTGAAAGCGTGAAATCTTGGACTTGTAACTCTTACTTTTTCAGAAGCAGTTTCAACAGATTTCATTATTTTTACCAGACTTGGGCAAAACAAGTTCTCTTGAACAAAAGGCCTCAGAGAGGAGTGGGGGGATTTGCTTCGCAAGAAGGATATGGCAAGGCTGAAATGTAATCAAGCAGTTTGCAAATGCTAACTGCCAGAATTATTTCTGAAGTGTCTTTGCAACACAAAATTCAAAGTTATATGCAGACAGCGTGATACAGCAGAAAGATACTAAAAGGCAGAAGCCTGAACACAATTTCCTCAACAAGTGCAACTAGAAACCAAATGGACACTAGTAATTTTTAAACTGACCATTTCAGAAGTATCACACAGCATTTATCTATATTGTGAAGATTTTTCCAGATGCTTTTCTCCCTTCCAAAGACAAGCTGCTCTAAAACTGATTCCCAGAGATGAGGTCAAGATTCAACACTTGTAGAATCTATGATAACCCACTTCTAACTTAATACATCACAGTTTCCAAACTGATTTGACTACACAGCAGACAAACACACAGTACATTTGTGAATGCTTAAAAACAGCTACCTACTGATCCAAGCCTTTAAATTGGTCAGTTTTGTCTGCTCTTAAACCATTTCATGATCAAGCTAATAGGATCAGGCCTGAAGTCAGGGCTTCCTGTACTAACCTCCTCTTGTTCCCTAGCACAATCCAGAGAGAAAAAAAGTCAGTAAGTCTTTGAGGCAAAGCTCAGGTCAGAAAGCAGGTCATCTGCTGGAATGTTCGAGCTACTCCTGGGCAGAACACGGGCGAGAAAGTAAGCGCAGCTAACTGCCGCTCATGCGCTCTGTGGCTGAACACGTGAGGCTATTCCACAGCCATCCAAGCTGCACATACAGACTCCTCAGACTCTGCACTCACTCGGCTCCACAACAAGAGCCAACCAACATTAATGGACTAAGACAGAAATAGTTATCTGGACCTATTTTCAAACAGTCCATTTCAGTTCTTCTCATATAATTAAATTTCTGAAATTCGATGGTTAAAAAATGAACCAGTGTTTTGAAGTTCCATTACATTAAAATGTAACAAGATCTATAAATGCATGAAGTTAGATAGTCTATAAAATAGAAGCCAATTCTGCTTTAAATCACCACATGTATTTGCAGAACTGCTTGGTTCTAGTGGCCAAAACACTCCTTCCCTGTTAGCTGCAGAGTGAACATAAAAGAACTTTAAAAGAATGATTTTTTTTTTCAGCACCACACAAAGAGCTTTGAGCTGCTCTCTGCTTTAGTATTATGATGATGAGTCTGTTTCTAAAACCTCAGTCACTTGCAAAAAGCATCTTGCTAACCCAAACTGAAGAGCTGGCCCAAGCCAACTGACACAATGTTAACATTCTACTATCTTTGCAGAAATCTTGTATGTCTAAATATAAAATACAGAAACAAACTATACTGTAATTGACTCATATTTAAAATTTTTGGTACCTTTTTGTTGATCCATTCTGTTCACTGAAAGAATTCAAGATGTAAAGACTAAGTAGCAGATCAGTTCTAAGGTGTGTTAGAGAAAAGCATCTATTTTAAACAGAGAGACAGTATGAAACTTGCAAATAAAGACTCCAAACAGCAACTGGCTCAGCGAACACTCATTTGAGCAGTGTTGATCAGTAACAGAAGTTCAAAAGAATAAAGATGTCAAACTAAATGCAACTGTGAAGACATTCTCTCTCTTCAGGGAAGGCCTATGGACATGCAGCTGCCAATGGGGACTTTGCTGGCTAGCCAAAATGTGATGTGTGACTACAAGATTCAAGCTGTCCATATGTGTAACAGGGCCAGTGAAGAACACCTCACAGATGACAAGAAACAGTGAGTTAGCAGGGCAGAGGGCAGCAGTCTTTCACTGATCTGCATGAAAGAGATGGTTCTCCTAACAGTCACTCATGGTACAGGCCTGCTTATTGGGGGGCTTAGTCTTAAGAATAAGCACAAGACTGGCTCTAGCTTGTTTAAACCCAAGAGCACCCTTCTAGGACTTAGTGACTTGTTCATGACTTTATGATAATTCTAAAGCAAGAGAAACTAACCTGAAGAGGAGAAAGCAACACACACACACAACCCATATTTTTCCTTTTTTTTTTAAACAGAAGTATTAAAAAAAAACCAAACAAACCCCTCTCCATCACTTACCCTCTATCAAGGGGACAATTAGTGTCAAAACCAGGAGACAATCTGGTATCCACACTGGGAACGAAAAGAGGTTACAGTTCCAGAAGTCCTTCTGCCTGCGGCTTACAAAACTAAATAATGTTTGGGAACAATGGTCCTGTCAGCGACATGTCAACAACACATTTATTTTAAAAAGGCTAAATTCAAGTTTTAAACATAAGTAACTGCAAATGAAAAAAACAACTTTGGTTGATTATCAATCTTGTTAAATATGTCAAAGTTAGCAATCAACAGTTTCTCTAGGAAGTCTCCAAAAACAGACAGGTCAGCTCATTCCTTATTGGGAAGATCAGACACCTAGCAGTGACACTGAAAATGCTGCCATGCCAGCGTCACACATGCTCACAACATCTCAGCCAGCATTTGGGAGGCTAATGGTGCATACAAAGTCTGAACTAATCAGCCACAGCCAACTTGGGTTGCTGTGAACTCACTGAGACAAATAAATTAAAAAAAAGCAATAAGAAAAAAATAAAGCCAAGCACCTCTAGGGCCAGACCCTGAAGACACAGGAATCAAAGAATTTTTTTTCTCCTCTCCCTATTTACAAAATGCCATTTAGAGCTGATGTGGCCACTTCAGTATTGTGAGGAAATGTCTTTTGTACTAAGCAGTCATAAGTGTGTTGTTCACAGATGCTGTGGCCCGTGTGCCACGGAGTGTCCCATGGGTGTGTCCCTGCCACCGAGGCGCATGGAGGGAGTTCAGTCTTCTGTTTCTTCGTATGTTGTCTCGTCAAACGGCCGGTCCAAGAGAGGTACCAAACGGCGACGGGAATATTTCAGTTGCAAAAGGTCCCCAACTTCATTGATTTCTTTTAAAGCCTGACAAAGAGACCACAGCAGATCAGCAGAGCAGACACATGCAAGTTATCCGCACATCTTCCTTTATGCATGCCTGCAGGCTACTCTGACAGCCATTTTACTTGAGGTTTTACTGCTAGAAGCCAGCACCTTCAGAAGTGCATAGGATTTTTTAAAATTTATTTTAGCATTCAGAAATTTTGAGACCACATAAACAGCACTGGTCACTTAAATGAGAGTGCCTATGTATCCACCTGACTATTCCAGTTCCAGAACAGGATTGTAATATCCAGTGAACCCCATGACTATTCATGGATAGAAAACCAGAATAATGTTTTTCCCTTCCTGCAGGTAATGAAGCTGAAATAGAAAAAAAAGTACATTTTGTTTGAAGTTTGACTCCTCCTTATGTATCATTCAGTTTGAAAACCACCTCTGTTAGCATACCAGATCTACTCTATTTTTTAAATTGCAAAATAGCAAAGACAAACTCCAATAGTGAGATAACAAGTTCTACAGATGCATTTGTTGTATCTACATTTGGTTAATTTGCATTGTCCATATACAACTAGAGATGAAAGCTATGCGTCATAAACAACGTGGCACAGGAGACTTTTGCCAGACAATCCAAGGAAAGAAAAATAAAAAGTTATTCTGCATGGGACCCCAAGCATTTTCTCCTTGGAAAGCAAGTCCCTCTGAGGTTGCCACAAAGTCCACACTCAAACACCTGATGACCCAGAACAGTGCTACTGAATTAGCACAGCCTTTCACCATTTTGACCTGAACTCAAGTATTATGACCAGGGATCAAACATCTGCTTGTGTAAGAAATGAGGGAAGTCCCAGCTCAGTTAATCATACTTCCATTATGCAATCTCTGATAAGACATTGGTCCACACACAATAGGGTCTGTTAAAAGCCAAATCCTAAACTTCATTTCTCTACAGAACACTCCTAGAGCAAAGTACAAAATAAATCAGTTGCTGCAGACAAATCTGCGATAGCACGTGATGCTGGTTACTTTATATAGGCAAGTGACAAAAATGAATTCAGAAGATCACTTCCAAGTCCAATGTGATTTTTTTGAATTCAAAGGTTGGCATTCTTCACTGCCTTGAATTGTAAATTTATTGAGATAGGTACATTCAGCACTGCTTCAGAATGTCCCAAATTCAACATTAATGCTCCAATCTGGGTCAAATGCTTGTCTCTTGAGGACAGTTGGCAAATGGAGGTTAATATCTCTACATGTTTTTTCTTCCTGGATGGATAGTTCAAGTTTTTGTTTCTTTAAACAATGGCCCTTCATGCTTGTTATATCTGGCAGCAAAAACCTCTGCACTCTAAAATCTGGGGGAATGACAAACCCAGAAGTTGGACCTCAGTAAAAACAAAACAAAACAAAAGTGTGGGCACAGTCTGCCAGAGCTTTAAGTAAAGATCCCATATGGAAGCAATTTAAAGCTGAATTTCTGTTGAAAGAGTATGTTAACTGTTATTCTTGAATGCAGATTTAGGATTTTATTAATTTAAAACAAAAAGGGCCATGTGACCAGCAAAGACTACAAAGGAAATGGCACTGGTGTACTCTGACTTTAGGAGAGTGTAATATATTTTTCATCACTGAAAAGAAAGCACAGCCCACAGCAATGCAGGTTATGAGGGACTTCACTCTGATCCTAAGCCAAATATTTTTAGGCAAGGAAGTTTTATTTACATAAAACAGTTAAAATTTTAACTAAGAACTGTTCCTCATCATGTGAGTGTCTTTAATAAGAACAAGGAAGCATTACAAATATCACTATTTACAAGACAAACTTCTCTTCCCTATGCTTCAAACCTGGATAAGTTCTGTTTAAAAAGTACCACAAGAGCCCTAGTTAGCATCCATGAATACACACATGGGATACCAAGTTGTCTTCTCTGTCAGTGACTTGAAGAAGCTGTCTGCCAGCTCTCCCCAAGTCCATTCATTTTAGTTCTTCCTCCTCCTGGATATTGTTACACAGTTAGCAGAGGGATTAGACCTGAGGTCTGCCTTAATGACTAGCTGCCTGAAATCAATCCCTTTTCACTGCATCACAAGAAAACACAGCACAAAGTCACTGACACAAAGACTTGCTCCTTATTACCTCCTCTTGCCAACGTTCTGGGTTCTGAGCATGTGGCTATTTTGAACCTTAAAGGGGGTTACGCTAACTTGGAAAAAAGCCTCCATATACTGAGCTAAATCAGGATTTCTTCATTCACTTCAAAATTCACACCTCATTTTGCTCTGGATTAATTTTCTTAGCAGACAAGCTCTAATATATTGAACAAGCATTTCCTCAATTTAGTACATTTAACATTTACAGAGGTACTCTAGCAATGAGTCTTATGTTAAATGCACAAAATTTGAAACATTTTTTGGAAAATGCAGAATGAATTGACAGGAAAAGAGGTCTTTAAAGCAGAGTAATAAAAATTACAGATAGATTTTGGAAGAGAGCATGTGTGGTACGTATACAGACCCTACAAAAGCAGCTTATTATGGCAAAGGCCCCAGCTAGTCACTAAAAGAGAAGACCAAGAACCTAACCAACTGTAAAATTGCACAATTGCTCAGGTAGTGCCCATACATCAAGTTTGTACAGTTTGAGCTCAATTTGCAGCAATATGATTTCAGAGACTTCTGTTTTCTTTATTTTCCTTCCTCCCACCTCTTATGCATTCATCCCCACTCCATGCCCACCTCTCCCGAAGTTACTGCTCCCTCATTTGTGTCAATCAACTGAGGTCTATTACCATGCTCTGAGCCAAGTCTGATACTATTCATTTTATACAGGGAGAAAGGAAGCAAAGGAGAGGGTCTTCTCTGAACATACTGGTTCAAAACCTTTATTTGGAACAGAAACAACTAAATTGAGATAATTAAAGGAAGAGCAGCAGGACAAGTAGCTGAGAAGGAATTCCTTAAGCAGTCTGTTGTTGGAGTGTTACATTAAGGAATCTCTCACAAGACAGAAACAACTCAGGAGCAGCAAGTACAGCACCGCAGACAAAGAGCAGGTTAATACCACTCAATGACACTAAACATACATTACGAAACTGCTCACACCACGCACTGCCTTATTAATTTTCCTAACAGAAATAAATTTTAAAAGTGTGACATTTTAAGCTGTTGATTTTAATGTAAGTTCTGCAGCAGTCAAGTGTGAAAAGGTCCAGTCTATTATTTTTTAACAAGACATTAGTAAGTATCTGTTAGATGTCCTATTTGTTGTTCACATATTGAAGTATTACCACCTGATCATATTTGGGCATTGGGCATGATTTCCCTTTCCTAACT
Organism: Callaeas wilsoni; assembly: GCA_013398955.1. NCBI lineage: Eukaryota > Metazoa > Chordata > Aves > Passeriformes > Callaeidae > Callaeas > Callaeas wilsoni. Next base: position 10,716 of record VWPU01004567.1, read on the forward strand.
CCGTGACTACTCCCAATCACCTTGACTACAAAATGTTCTAAAGTAGTTTAAAGATTTTTTTTCTCCACAGTCTTCTCAAGATAAAGGTGAGGCTTTTCAACTTGCAGTTCCTCACACTTTTTTGCCCTTCTTCAAGAAGGTGACATCTGCTGTCTTCCAACCCTCAGGAAGCTTCCCCCAACCACCACAAACTCTTCCTCCAAAGATGATAATCAAGAGCAGCCTTGCAGTGACAGCCAGCTGCCTCAACACTTGCAGATGCAGCTCATCAGGTCCCATGGACTTGTGTATTTTGATTTTGTTTGTATGTTCTCTTATTGGAGCCTCCTTCACACCAAAGGTGAGTCTTTACTGCTCCATACTTTTCCACTAATCTCATGGTCTCAGGATTCCTAAGTGTCACCACTAGACTGAGCCCCAAAGGCACTGAGTACCCTTGCCTCTTGCACACATCTGTCACCTGATTCCCTGTGCCATTCAGCGGCAGTCCTCCACTTTTTCTCTACTCTTTCTTTTGGTACTAATACCTCCATAAAAGCTCTGCCTGCTGCATTTGATGTCCTTTGACAGACTGAGTTCCAAGCGGGCTTTGGCTTTCCTGACCTCATCCCTGCAAGCTCAGGACTGTGTCTCTACTCTTCCTTTGTCAACTGTCCGTGCTTGCACCTCTTACACACTTTCATGATATATTTTTGTTGGTTTGTTCCTCCATGCAGGCTTCCCACCACATTCACTCTCCTTTAAGTCAGGATAGATCATTCTTCAGGGAAGGAGTGGGGAGGAAAAATCAACTAGCTGTCCTGGATACCTCTGCTCTTTGAGACTATATCCTATGGGATTCTTTCAAGTAGATCTCTGACCAGGACAGAGTCTACCCTCATGAAGTCCAAATTCATGACTCAACCTCGTTTATATTTTGAGTCATAGACCCTCAAAGTGGGGGAAAAAGTGCAATGCAGAACTTTGGCAGCACCTAAGACAGCCCATGTACACATGTCCATCAAAAAAGATTATTCAGAAGACTCGAAATTGAATGTAGCTACCACACTAAGACATACTAAAAATAGTCAGACTTATTCATATAATCCTCTTTCAACTCTGTTAGTCAGAGAGTAACCACCATCCTTACTTTTTGAAGGCAGCATCTTCTAACTGTGATGCAGGTCTCCTTCAAGGAGACCTCCATTCCCTCTGGAAGTGCTGGTAAGAGTAAGTAAGGCATTGCATGTGACACAGACTCACTAGGACAGGTTCATTTAAGAGACAGTGCTCTGAAGCTTTAAACAGGAACAGGAATAATAATCTCTGCAATAAAAATTCGCAGTAGTAATCATGCACTTCCTTTTGAGAGGAGTACAAATGTTTTGGAGGTTCTCGGGCCTTTCTTTTTTTTTCTTATCATTAGCGTATAGGGTCAGAAGATGCAAAATGTTTTCTTCTAACCAGTTCAATGCAAGGTATAGCCTTTAAAGAGGGTAAAAAGCATTGTCTCACAGGAATGAGACTGTCTCCCTTTAAAATAGGACAAAAAAAGTCCTGAGATTTATTCTAAGCAGCCATCTCGCACTGTTGAAGCAAGGAAAGAGATGGAGTCATTGCCAGCTCTATTACAAAGGGCTTTGAAGATTAGGTTCAACCATTTTGTGTACCAAACATTGGACCAATGTACAAAACCCAGACAATTGTTGTATCTGTTTATTAGCAGGCATGAGCAGAAGGAAGACAAGATGAGACACTTACTGTATCAAGCATCTCTTTGGTATGAGCTGCAGACAAACAGAATCTGGCTCTGGACTCGATGATGGGGGTGGCAGGGAAGCCCACAACCACAACACCGATGTTTCGCTTCAGCATCTCACGTCCAAACGCACTGCCAGAGAGAACGAGATCGTCACAATTATTCCAGGGGTGCCAAAGCAGGAGCATGAAGGTCTCAGTACGGTAACCCATACAGGCCTTTGTTGAGGCAAGGCTGTCAGACCACGGTTTGGAGCTTCCAGTGCTTTCTTGTTAGAGGCAGAAATGCCTGCTCACAAAAGTCTCTTTTAAATTCAATCCCAAGGTGGCCCTTCTCAAAAGGTTTCAGTGTATTAAGTTCTAACAAAGATGAAAGATTATATGTGGCAGAGACTGGTCTTTTAGCAGGCTGTTTCTAAATCGATTTGTAACCTAAGCTTGGAAATCTTTCCAATAGGAAACAGTGATTTTGGCTCAGAAGTTTGACTATACAAGGAATAGTGCTGCAATGCCCCAAAGCGGATGTTTCTGCAATTTCAAAATGTTTTGTTTTCATGAATTTAATTTGATTAAAGTACATTATTGCATCACAGACTGTACCACTTTATAAGTATCACAGGAACCACTGAATCACCACAGTATACTGAGATAATCTAATCTGGTATTTTTACAGAAGGTGCAAAAATACCATGCAACTGTCACAGGCTATCTTCAACAAAACAAATTCTTAAGGAGATTAAAGAAAGTAGTGGCTGTGACTTATGCAACGAGAGGCACAAAGATCTCCACTGGATCGGTAATGGCAGTGCAGTTGTGGGTGTTTCTACAGGCCACAGGAAATGGTTAATCCTTTTTGAACTGACCTTGTTGGGAGAAGTGGCAATGAACCTAAGAGGTTTAAAAGGACATAAGGACATATAAAAATAACATTCTTTTACTAGGTATTTAAATTTTCCGCCACAACTATTTTCCTTATAAATAGGTGCATCCTGATACACTTCATTTTGTATCCATTTAGTACTCTCAAACTATTTTAAAAACAGGCTACAAGGGACAAAGAAAGGATCAAGTAAACCCAATGCAGATCCTAACGGCCAACTCTCATCAGAGCTCTCTGTTCTTTCTCATTTGAAGTAAGATACTGGCCCAACTGCTCAGCTAATAAATGTTTCCATGAACATTTCCAAGGAAAAGATTGCATTGACTGGTAGTGAAGCTGGGCAGCGGAAACAGCTGCCTCTGTGTGCTAGAGGTGTACTCTGCAGCACCCATAAAGGTAACAGGCCTTTTAAAACTTTGTTACACTGAGTAGGGTGGAGAACGACTGTATCTAGCTTCATAAAAAGTGCCAGACCTGAAGTCTGAGCTAGTAAAGCACTAGAGATGTTCAGTACAGCTTAAAATGAAATTACGTTGTCCAAATTTGAAAGTGTCAATTGAGCACTGCATTATACAGACACTGAAAAGTAGTGGTCAAAGCCAAGCCGTCCTTGAAATCAGGTTTTTGTTTACTTAGCAAAAATTTTTTAATATATACATTATATATCCTCCTTGCAGAATTTTAGCCTTAATTATCCACACAGCACCCCACAAATTGGCAAGCATATATAAACCTATGTGCTACAGTTGTTTTAGCATTTACAATACCAATACCTGAGTAATTAAATCCAGACCTCTTAAAAACTTGGGATTCATTACATACATGTTGTTGTGTTCCATCATGTCTTGCGCCGCTGCTTTTCCTTTTCAAATTTCATCAATGGAAATGCTGGCTCCTTCTGATCCAGGAACTAGTTGAAAGACTTCCTCCAGTGACTTTTAATGTTAATTTCCATTCAATTTCAGCTCCTCTTTAGCACATTTGTACACTTTACATATAAATATAATGGAAACGCACAACCCAGTCTTTAAAACATGACACACAGAGGCAAAATTGCTTCCCCGAAGTGCTTTCTTGACCGCCTCAAGCTACAAGCCTCGATTTTTTCAAGATCACTTACAGAAGCGTCCATATTTTATAAAACTCAGTAATGAACATAGAAGCAAAAATCAAACTAATCTTTTCTTATATTTAGAAAACTCTTCATATTCTTATACCAACCTAGCCTTAAAGAAGATGGGTAAGAAGTTATGCTGTCAAACGTACCCAATTTTTGCTGGCATGTACAGCATTAGAGGCACAACAGGGGAATCTTCATTTCCATAGATGATGAAGCCCATCTCTTTCAGTCGTCTCCTGAAGTATCTCGTGTTCTCTGCTAGCTGCTGCACACGTGCTCTCCCTAGAAAAGAATTGAAGGTGAGACTGTGAACTCAATTGTCATAAGTCACATCCATAACTGCAACACAAGACCTCAAACTAAAGTACAAGACATTAGTGTCCTGCTTGTGCTTATGGAAGCTTTAAAAATAAATGCAAATTGGGATTTGCAGTTTCTTCTCCTTTGCGTAAACAAGATTAATCATACATTTTCTGACAAGTCTGAATGGACCAGGATAGGCACAACTATCAAGTCCAAGCACTGCCTAGTTTTTCCATATCAGGTTTTCTTTCAATCAAGAGGTACCTGGCAAAAAAGGCAGTTACCTGCTTTTAAACAAGATTCAAAGTTTTCTCAGAATTCACTAGTAACTGCATCTTGAAGAAGAGTTTGCTTACACTCTGAATAATTAATGGAAAACCTATTGAATCAGCTGGTGATGTTCACCATGTTTTAACCTGCTTGCCCGTATTATTGGAAATTACTGCTTTCCTCTTTAGATCTCTTTGCTGAACTATCACGTGGCTGCTCCCTAACCTTTTTCAGTTAAAATGAGCTGGGTTTAAATTAAACCGATTACTTCTGATAATCCGGCTCGCTTCACTTAAGTGGCAGCAGCCAATTTATCATGTATTCGGCCATTTCTGTAGGGATTCTTTGATATTTGTCAAAATTAGTACACAGGACATTAGATAGCTAGTATAATTTAAATATTTCAGATGTTCAGATATATGCATAGAACAACCTAGTTATCAGTTAATTAAATTCTAGCCTAGCACACAGTACTGCATTCTTGTATTGCCCAGAAAAAGGTTCACATCATCTCACTTAAGCAGATCATAACAAATTTCTGATCAACTAATACTCTAATGTGCTTAAGAGATTAAGCACTATGCCATTGATGAGACTATAGTAAGTAACACTTAACTTACTTGTCTCTGGTCCACAAAGAATATTTCTGGATAACTGATTACCCAAACACTGCCTTGCCCAGGCAGGTGATTCATAAACTGAACTATTAAATGTACAGCATGCAGATCTGTGCCACACAGTGAAGGCGGCTGCTAGACATTACTCATCTTCCTTTAAAGTTGTAGATAACATAAGGTGATGAACAGGAATGCCAGGTCTCAAAGAAACATCCAACACCCACACAGCTCTGCTCCAGGCCAGAACAAATGTAATTTTAAGAACCTATATAGTATTTGTTGCCAAGAGTATCAGACATTCCACCCACAATCAGACAATCAAAAGCAAAATCCCATCAAAAGCATAGCGTAAGAAAAAAAGGTGAAACCTGTTAAGTTTGCAAAACTTGGCCTATCATTAGTGGGTAAAGCTGGTATTTTTAATAGCACTGACTGCCACTTAAGACATCTCTTCGTCTCCATTAACAGAACTATTTCTTAAACTTTTCTCCCACAGAGTTTCTCCAGAAGCTTAATTCCTCTTCCCCAAAAAGCAGCAAGATTTCGGTAAAACACAAAGGCTTCTTGAACTTATGAAACTAAATCGTTAATTTATTCACATCAGATCAGATCCTCTACTGCAGACTCAGCTTTCTCCTATGTTTTCAGACCAATTATTTGGTCATTTTAAATAACCCAGACTGCAAAAGGAAGTTGAAAACAAAGAAATAAACTCAATGAAATTAAAAGAACCAGGCTTACTGCAAGATACTAAAAATAGTGGGCCAAAATCCACTACTTGCATTTCTGATATTGAGGCAATCAATAAATACACAAGTGTCCACAGCAAACTACATGCAGAAAAAAAGCTATTTTGGTACCTTCTGACAAAGCTGCATCTGCACATCTCCTACACAGAAATGCATCAATTTCTGATATGTCAGGTCAGTGATGTACAATTGCATCAAAATACCAATCAGATTTCACCAGTATGGAGTAGCAAGGTAACGCACACAGCTGCTGCGATCAGCCCCTCTCCCATGACAAGGAATGCAGCGTTTGCCATACATAGATCTTCTCTGTGTTCCCATAAAGCATGGAGTTCACAGTGCTGAAGCAGAAGGAATTTCATCACCTTTATGGTTTTCCCCTCTATACATTCACACTCTTTTCCATGTTGTTGGGAGCTTTCCAGACTAAAGATTAAAAAGCAATCTTAATTTGTAGTTGGCAACTGCTTCACAGTCTTCCCTAAACTCCTACCAATAAAAACAGGTTATGATTCTAGGACCGCAAAGACAAACCAAGCAGTGCTCGAAACAGCAGTGAGTAGGTATTGTTGCTAATCCCACTCGCAACCCAAACAGTGCTTGAGCACTCAAACAGGACCTCTAAATCCCTTCCCAGCCCAGGCATCTCCTGAAGCTCAGAGCTTTGTCCACAACTGCTCAACTGCAGGCCTAGAAAAATTGTCAGGACTACATAAATTCTCCAGCAACTGGCTTTTTTGGCAGTATGCAGCTGCATTTTTAAGACCACGCAAAAAAGGCCAGATCAGACACCACTCTGCCAATTGTTCTTGCATAGAAGTTGTGCAATGATTCTGGTAACATCCTTTCATCTAGGAAACTGGAATGTGATGACCTTCAGCAAAGGAAGGAAAGGGGGAAGAAAGAGATGATTACTGGAACTGAGTTCTTCAAAAGGTTAAAAAAACCAGAACTGTTTATCAGATCAACTGATCTCAAGTCCCTCATGGGTCCTGTAAATGGCTTAAACTAGCTACTGACAGAGCAACATTGAAATTAGAGGATAACTAATAGCTTTTCCTGTACTTCTATACCATTTTGAAAGTTTACTGCAGTCATATAAAGATTGCTCTTACAATTTCGTAAGACACTTCTTGCTTGTAGTAGCCTGGGCATCATTTAGTCTGAAGTGCACATATATCTCCTAAAGAACATGCTGCCATTGTATCAGAAGTAAAGGTCACATGCCATCTAAAGGGGAGAAACACTCTCCTGCCACAGATATATAATGTAAGCAATATTCTTTAAAAAATGCAGCCAGCATGTACCTGAAAAAAAAAAAATTCCAACACCCTAGAGATAGTACTTCATTATGAATCTGGAAGCACATGAGATGCATATTCCTTATAACCACTGGAAGTAAATTAGTGTCTCTGCCAGGACAGGTTCACACAAGCTAAAACAATGACCCTGAGATTAGCTCAGATGATTAGAGCATGGTGCCAATAATGCCATGGTTGCGGGTCCTATACCTGTATGAGCCATTCACGTAAGAGTTGGACTTCACCATCCTTGTGGGTCCCTTCCAGCTCGGGATATACAGCGATTCTGTGAGTAATACTTTATCAATTGTGAAGGTGTCTGCTTTAGAGGTCACAATACTCAGAAAAGCGGAAGTTATAATGAAAACAGGAAGCAGAGAAGGCAGTTACTGAATGCCTTCTTCACAATGGTCTTCACCGACAAGAGCAGTCCTCAGGAATCTCTGACCCAGAAGACCAGGAAGGGTAAAGGAGTATTGTAAAGACAACTCTCCCCTGGTGAAGGAGGATTGGGTTAGAAAACACCTAAGCAGACTTGACATCCCCAAGTCCGTTGGCCCTGACAGAATGCATCCATGACTGCTGAGAAAGCTGGTGGACACCACAGTGAGGCACCTCATGATCATCTTTGAAAGGTCCTGGTGACCAGGAGAGGTGCCTAAGGACTGGAAAAAAGCGAATGTCCCTTTGGTCTTCAAAAAGGCAAGAAGGAGAGCCCAGGAAACAACCAGCCAGCCAGCCTCACCTCAATCCCAGGAAAGGTGATGGAGCACCTCATTCTGGAGCCCATCTCTACCCACATGGATGACAAGAAAGTGATCAGGAGTAGTCAGCATGGATTCACTAAAGGTAAATCATGTTTGACGAACCTGATTGGCTTCTGTGATGAATCAACTGGATGAAGGGAGAGAATGGATATTGTCTACTTAGACTTCAGCAAGACTTTTGACACTATCTCTCACAATACCCTCACACGCAAATTCAGCAAGTGTGGAATGGATGAGTGGACAATGAGGTGGATTGAGAACTGGCTGAATGGCAGACCCCAGAGGGTTGCAATCAGTGGCACAAGGTCTAGCTGGACACCTGTCACTAGTGGTGTCCCCCAAGGTCCAATACTGAGCACACTATTGTTTAACCCATTCATCAGTGACTTGGATGGAAGAGATAGATGCCTCCTCAGCAAGTTCACTGATGACATGAAGCTGGGAGGAGTGGACAACACCCCAGAGGGCTGTGAAGCCCTTCAGAAGGACCTCAACAGTTTGGAGAGATGGGCAGAGAAGAACAATCTGAAATTCAACAAAGGCAAATGCAGAGTCCTGCACCTGGGGAAGAATAACCCCATGCACCAGTACAAGCCGGGGGCCAACCTGCTGGGAAGCAGCTCTGTGGAGAAGGACAAGGGGGTGTTGGTGAACAACAAGCTGTCTGTGAGCCAGCAGTGCCAAGAAGGCCAAAGGCCCTCCTAAATTGAGGGGCCCAGATATTAAAGAAATGTCTGGATACAATCCTGTGCAAAGTGCTCTAGGGTAACCCTGCTTGAGCAGGATGGTTGGACCAAATAACCCACTGTGGTCCCTTCCAACCTTACCCAGTGTGTGATTCTGTTATTATAGAAGAGATATTTAGGCACGTTTCTTCTTGAAGTAGAAACTGAGTTGATATTGACTGTAATTATCAGCAGGTTAAAAAGGGAGCTGCACATTCCACCACAGTACAGCTAAACTCCTTTTGCAGTGGGTTTACCAATGACATACATCAATAGAGAAAGTCACCTGTATTTAACCTCACTCTCTCATAAAAGTTCATGCTTAAACTAACAGTCCAGATACTTAAGGATTCTCATACAACTCAGATTTGCAAAAGTCAGTTTAACAAATAAACAACAATTGCTCAGAAGTTAAAAATTTTTGCAAGGCCAGGATGAACTTAGCCTTTAGAAGGAAAAAAAAAAACCAAGACAGTTCTTAGAGCTGATGTCTGTGTAACTTCTCAATCTCACGTTAAAAAAAAATCATCTCTACAAAGAACAAAGAACCCCAAGAATTTGTGGAAGTTACTCTCTCACAAAAATCTAGTATTTATAACATTTCTGTCATCTATTAAGGTTAATAAATAAGCTATCATAGATGGTATTGGACACAAAAGAAAATTCAGTTCAACCAGGATGTACTTGTTTCCCTCCCCCGCCTTGATCTCTAAGCAGTAATTGGAGAACAATCACAAATCTGTTCTAAACAGTGCAACACTTCATCAGCACGGCTTCTTGAGAAATAAAAAGCATGTTGCATTATACACAGACAGACTACCAAGTGACACCAAACTCAGAGGGGCAAACCAACTTCAGACGGGCAAAACCACACACAGGCAGGATTTTATCTGCTTGTCACACTAGGGATCACTGTCTCCTGGATCTAAAACAAAGATACTTACTGCAATATCAAGGAAGCTTTACATTTTTAATTAGTTTTTACAGAGACTTCAAGGCAAAATAGCAGGACACATCTTGAAATATGGTTCCTAATCAGTGAAACCATAAATTGTATGCCCAAGCTCTTGTTGGTCAACAAATACCAGTTCACATTAGGCAGCTATGATGAAGTTACTCTATATTCTTTCATTAACCAATCTTGTAGAAATTCAACAGCAATATTAGAGTTTTATTATTGCAGCCTTAATTTAACCTATTTACTTTGTTGTCAGCATGGAAAGAGAGGCTAAACTAAGCAATTTCATGCCTTTGCCTTACATACTGATTGAAAACTAACATATTTGTTTTTAATGATGAAATGAAAAATGTAGAATAAAAAAACCCTCTTGATACAAATAGATTGGAATTCAGTACATGCAAAATCATTCCACTTGCAATACATATTTCAGTCCCTCAGTAACAGCTCATGCTGTAAAGCAATCAAACATCTTCAGGTTCAGTTTTCATTATGTGATCAAGGAAATTAAAACACTTATTAGCCGAGATTTCTAAAAATTCTGTAAGAACTTGTGAAGATGTAGTCCGAAAGTAGCACACAGCCTGCAGTAAGACTCAGTATGTGTCTAACAAGAAACAAGTTTTGTTAACAAGATTGTCGGGTGCATATTAAAGATGATTTAAATCACTGTAAGAGATTATAGCAAGTTAATATCAGATCCATAAGGCACCTTTAAGATGAAAATACTCTATTAATTCTTTGTGGAAAAGTTGCTTTCAGTATCTACTGTAATTCACTTCAGACTATTTTTCAAGCTGGTCCCATCTTACAAATTCTTGCCAGGTGTTCAAGGTAAGAAGCATTGTATTAACTACTGCTAGATGTGCCATCCTTAATTTGTGGCAGAAAAATTTCTCTTAGTAGAGCTTATTTAAGTCAAGGATGGGATTTATCTGGCAATCAGTTTACCCTGACAAATACCACAGCTTTACTGATGTTAGCATGACCTCTTGCAGGTACACTTTGCTAGGAGGGCTATGAATTTTATAGGACTGCTTACCTGGGCAGGTTTCTTGTCTTCTCCTCTCCTGACAGCCACAATCCAGGGAATATAATAAAACTTTGCCTTTCCTTGTACAAATGCTTTCCCAGAACTAAACAAGTTTTGGTCTTTCTTAGAACCAAAAATAAAAATCAAGCTAACTAAAAGAAGGTACTCGGCCAACTAAATGCTTATGGGGATTATGGCAGCTCTGAGTGCATGTATACACGGAATGGGTTAGGAGGGGACCAAGGTGGGTCACTTTGTCAAACCTCCCTGCCTAAGCAGGGTCAGCCTAGAGCATTTTGCACAGGATTGTATCCAGATATTTCTGTAGTATCTCCAGTGAGGGAGGCTCCACAACCTCTCCGGGCAATCTGTTACAGCGCTCAGTCACCGGCACAATAAAGAAGTTCTTCCTCATATTCCAGTGGGATTTCCTGTGCATCAGTTTCTGCCCATTGTCTCATGTCCTATTCCTTGGCACCACCAAGAAAAGCCTGAATCCTCCCTCTTGGCACCCTCCCTTCAGATACTTGTGTACATTGATGAGGTTCCCTCTCAGTTGTCTCTTCTCAAGGCTGAACAGGCCCAGCTCCTTCAGCCTTTCCTCGTGAGAGAGCTGCTCCAGTCCATTAATCATCTTTGCTGCCCTCCAGGAGCTCCAAGTCTCTCTTGGACTGGGGAGTCCAGAACTGGACACAGCACTCCAGATGTGGCCTCACCAGGGCTGAGTAGAGCAGCAGCATCACCTCCTTTGACCTGCTGGCAATGCTCTTCCTAATGCACCCCAGGACATCATTGGCCTTCCTGGCCACAAGGAAGGGCGCACTGCTGGCTCACGGACACCTTGTCCACCAGCACCCCTCATCCTTCTTCACAGAGCTGCTTCCCAGCAAGTCAGCCCTGATGGAAAGCAGCATGCATATGGTGTGAAAGGAGATGTAAGGCGATCAAAGCAGCAGATCTCAACCTGCTTTTTCAGGAAATAATGCTGAAAGGCATTGTATAACCTAAGCATTAATGTTTATTGCCTGTTGTATGGAATAAAAAGAGCTTGTGGAAAGGGTAGGTTCTGTAGCATCCACCATTGTTCCCAAACTACACGACCAACCTATAACCCAATTTTACAGCAATCCTTGACCATGTAAGCTTACTACAATTTTTAGCAGACATGTATACAATTAAAAGCCCTCCATCACAGAAAACAAACAAATAAAACAAAGAGAAGGAAATCACAATCCACTTCAATGGCACAGAGAACAATGTGATGCCATTGTGTCCTGTTTCCCCAAACAGATGATGGCTAAATACAACCTACACAGAAAGGATATGGACCAGGCTGCAATACTGTGTGGTTGCTTTTTTGAGAGCACCAGCATCAATGACACAGAAGATAAAGCACTATTTCATTAACATGGATAGTGCTGTTTCTCCATATACCTTGCTATCAGTGGGTCGAACAAAAGAAAATAAGATAAAATTTCTACTTCAAAAAGCCTGTATTTTCAGACATTGGGAAGTGCTTAAATCAAAGTAAACTGGCAAGGAAAACTTGGTTACATATATCACTCTCTAAACATTTGTTTCTTCAAGTCAGAGTGATGCTATTATACAATCAAGCTTGTAAATTTTTCCACATTAAAACTCCCTTGTTTTTGCAAAGGCTTATACTTTCATTCTGTTTATTATTCCTACATTTCCATCTTTTGGTTGGCTGTTTCAGTGAAAGCCGTAATTCAGCATATTCTGTTTTGGAAACAAGCATTTTTCAAATCTCAACCAGGAATTCAATATTCTTCTGCTGATTTAACAGATTCTCCACTAAGCTTTCAGAAGCTAAGTTGCCTCCCAAGGGCTTATGAAGATCTTTTGCAATGTTAACATAATAAGTCAAGTTGTTTTCTGGACATTATACTTGTAAATGCCTCAACACTAAAAAAACCAACACAACAGCCAATGTAATTTTTTTTAAGAAGACATAAAAGCACTACTACCCTTTTACTGCCATGAACATGTTTTCCCAAGAAGATATAGAAAACTCTCCTCTTGAAGGCTTCTCCTGAAAAGCACAAGTCTTCAAGTATGACTTCTAATAATATTTGCATGATTAAAAAATAGCAAAATGTTTTTGGATTTGCCAACTAGCAGAAAGGACAAGCACAACTTATGAATATTTGACTGGAAGCAAGGGTCAGATTAGAAACAAAGTTGTACCTATTAGGGGCTACAGTGAGTAACACAAAACCAGAGAAAGTAGAGTGAGATTTTAAACCAAAAAAGACTGGAACATTAAACAAAATTCCACTTCAACAGTGATTAAATGCCAAAACTTTTACCTTTTAAGGAAAAATTGTACTAAGAGAGACGGGGAGAGCACAATGTTGTTAAAAATGCTGTAATGCATGTTTAAGGACCTAGCATGTGCTGATTTCAAGCTGATTTTAAGACACTTGTAACATCATCTGTCGGAAAGCAGACTCATGACACAAACTCACACCCCAAGGCAGAAACAGGGATCAACAGTGATTCACCTACACAAACTACCCAAAGGCATCACTCACCCACACAATAAGGGAGAGCTGACCTCCTATAGCAACCTATTCTGTCAGCCTAAAAAAAAGTGATTTACAACAGCTAATAAGCAAGATGGAGGTATAAAGCAAAGTTTTGCTGGTTTCTTCTGAGAGCTCCCTCTATAAAAGATAATAAAGAAAATGTTATTATACATTACCTACAGATTTCTTATCTTTCAGAATACTTTTCCTATCTCATTGTTTAAGTTCCAGTGACAAGCTGACCGCACAATGTTTCAGTCTGCTTCCTCCAAGTTTGCTCATGTGAACACTGGATCACTGCCAATATTTGCAGGAAGAATTTTACATCTTCCCCTTCAGATGCCGTCTGCAGATTTTCATTATAGATCTTCAGAAAAGTATTGTATACTATTATACAATGTAACCTGAGACTGCACAGAGATATAATAAAATGTATGGGCCAGAATATCGTATTTACCCAGTTTTACATTAGAAAGAACCAGCTCACATTGGCAAATGCCAAGAGAACCTCCAAGCACAATGAGAAACCTGAAGAAAGCAATTAGAATAATTCCTTAACTCAGTGCTATTATAATGATGCCTTAGGATTTTAGCTTTTATATTTTTTCATATATTTGTAATCCTGCCATCCTTTAGTGTATAACTCTGAGCTCCATATAGAGTGTTAGCTACTGCTTTTCTCATTTTGGCCAGACACAATTCCTCTCTAGGCCTGAGACTCAAGGACACCTCACTGTCTCAGGCCCTGAGAAATATAAACAAAAGTGAGTTGGGAGGGAGCAAACTAAGAGAGAGGGACTCCACTACCTGAAGCTGTAATTGGACAATTAACCTCTGATAGGCAAATGGACAAAACTTATATCTGTCCAAAAAATGTGTGACTGTTGTCCATCTTGGGTGTGGTCTCTGCAAGACTCCTGCACTGCCCAAGGTGTACCCTGTGAAGGCCTTTCAATAAATACCTACCCTTTATCCTTTCACTCTGTCTAGCCTCTGTTCCAGGTCAGCCTCTATATGGCATCAATATTACCATTTAATAGCTCAAACTTTAGTATTCAGCAAACCAGTTCGAAGACACAATCAACTCACTGGTCTTTTTGCCGGGCTGATGGGGAATCCAGGTTTAAAGCAAATTTGGGAATGGGAAGAGTCTTTGGGCTGTGTGTCTCAAGCCTGAGGTCACCAGAAGAACCGGGCACCTTCCACTAGAGCCCAGCACTGCACCCCAGGAGTCCTCAGCCGCGGTACCTGCTCACAGCCTGTGCTCTGCACAAAAGGGCTGCCGTGCTAAATCTGCCCAGGAGACTCTAAAGGGGACAGCTGAGTCAAGTTATTTATTCTTCTGACATACTCGCATGCTTCCCGAGTTCACCACTCAAGACAGAAACTACAAATAACATGGGAGGAGAAGACTGGTTTAAGAGTCAGAGCACTTGAAAGCGTGGACGAGAAATCAAAAGACGGCTGTGAGCTCATGTTTGTTGGCCATATGGCAGCAGCATAAGCAACGATTTATTTCAGGAGAAGCAGTGAAGGACTTGGCTCGTGACCATTCTGAGTTAACTCCATGACTGTGGCTTTTAACAACACTGTATGCAGGGGATTTGCCTGGATTATGCGGGTACTCAGTATGGAGCCACTGTAGAGGTGATGGTAAAAATGCTCAGTGCTTTAAAGGAGAGAGGAAAACAGCTAAATCTGATTTTAAAATTTGGCAACAGTAAAGCCAAAGAGAATCAGAAACGGAAAAAGGAGAAAAGAAAAATTATGGCTGATATTCTTGGCATTAAAATGTCTCAGAGAAACAAAATTTATGCTAATATTAAGTATCCGTCACTGCATTTGCTATCAAACGAAATAGTTCCAGTGGAGTCTAAAGGCATGCCAAAAAACAGCTGGGTGCATGTACTGTGTATTCACTGAGTTTATATATACTGGTGAGATTGAAGCCTTTGGCATATTCCAGAGCCCAGAGGAGTATTTTTCTATTTGCACTTTCTGATTTTGTTTGCAACTACCAGCTGCATTTAGAGAACTCCAAGGCAGCCTGCTCTCCCCATGAACTTCATCATAAAAAGATGCAGCTCTCACCAAGAAGAGATCATGTTGCTTGATGTGATTGGAAAGATGCAATATGTTAGAATCATAGAACAGTTTGGGTTGGAAGGGACCTTAAAGATCATCTCGTTTCAACACTGCTGCCATAAGCAGGGACACCTAACACTAGACCAGGTTGCTCAGAGCCCCATCCAGCCTGGCCTGGAATGATTCCAAGGATGGGCCATCCACCACTTCTCTGGGGAACCTAAGCCTGTGTTCCACCACCCTTGTAAAAAAAAATTCCTCCTTATATCTAGCCTGAATTTACTTTCTTTTAGTTTAAAACCATTGCCTCTTGTCCTACTGCAACAGGTCCTACCAGAATGATTGTCCTCATCTTTCACATAAACTCCCTTTAAGTACAGAATGACGACAGTGGAGGCACTTTGCCAGAGGATCCTACTAAATGTTCAAAATAGCACATGTTTATTATTCCATTAACACAATATTTGAGTAGGTGATCATGAAAGAACTTGAAGGATCTGGATGCATATGCACTTCAAATATCACAGCAGTAGCATTGCCCAACCTTGCTGCAGCCAATAAAATAGTATTTGTAAGCCTGGTTTCTTCATACTGCCCTGCTCTCTGTGTCATTTACACTTCTTGAGAGCAGTGATAATATGTGTACAGCAGCAAGCACAACAATCTTAGCTCATGTCAAAGGGTTTCTGCAGTATGGGGACACAAAGATGTTACAAAACGACACTGTAATAAAATCAGCTAAAATGGCCGCTCCTCTGCGCACAGCCATGACAGTATTATAATTATTTGATTAGTCATCTTTTGCCTCAAACAGCAGGCTTCATCAAGGCAGCAGAAAGACTTTGAAATAAGATACATATGCTAAGGAGACCAGTATGAATAAACATTAAGGAGTTAGTAAAAGCAGTATTAAAATCAATTGATTTAAACTGAGACAATGTTTATCGAACTACAGGAGTCAGCTTTTCTACAGCAAAAATGCTTTTTATAAGATCCTGAAAATTCAAGCTTTAAAGAGAAAGAGATTAAACCAGTAGAATTTTACTGATCCTACAGAAAAAAAATGGGTTAACATTTCATCCTGCCTCAAATCTGGCCAACCTTGGCTCCTAAAATGAACATACACCAAACATTTAATAATAGCTGCAAATATATAAACTGAGTAAATTCCATTGGAAATGTTGATAGCTGAAACTTAGAAATTATTAATCCACAGTCATTAAAGTGGAAGGAAAATTACTTCTTGGTAACCCAATTCTTTAATTATCTTGTGTGCATGTAGGTTTAATCTTCTGGGTGAACATACAACATTAGTAATCAACTTCTATACTTTTTCCCTTTGTAGTTGGCACAATTGTATAGCAACCTGCATCCTCCCCCATGTGACTGAAACAAGGCTAATGTTCAGCCTTACATGTGTCCTTTACAGTCTCTCAGCTACAGAATTCAGTAACCTACTAAGGACTCAGAGGAAGGTTATTATGCATGAAAATAACATACCAAGTGTTAAGAAAGGAAAATCTAAAAATCAAGAAGACTCCAATCAGTCCCTATCATTACAATTAGCCAACAATGGGTCCAAGTCCTTAAAATACATATGAATAGAGGGCTACTTTATCAAATGTAGCATCACTATAATATACTGTTCCAGGGGCAGAGATTCTGACGAAGCTACAACTGAAATGTAAGATTGATGGACCTGCAGATGTCTGTAAGACATTTTTAAGTTATTTTGGGCTATGTTAGAATATTTTAGCAGAGCATGTTTCCACTATTAGAGAAGACTTCTGTAACCAATCCTAATAGTTCATGGAGTAACTGCAGCCACGGATAATCTGAAGCCTTTAACAAGACTTGATTACTCTCTATTATTGGAAGTTTCAGTCCTGAAGTACAAAGCTTAAAAAAATCGAAAATGCAAGAAGATCTGGATGAAAGTCAATCGTCAAGAAGATAAACTAAAAAAACCTAAAAGTTGTCAGTTATTCTTTTGCAGCAAGATCACCAAAAAAGTAACCCTCAGGGAAGGGAAGAGAAACTGACTGTGGCCCTTATAAGACATATAAGTATAGCAGGAATGAAAATTGGAATTTGCCTTAGAGAAGTTTTTTTACTGAAGGAAACACCTTTATTGGACTGCTTTGGAACTTCAGGACTTCAGGGTGACTGAATGGAGAAAATGCCGTCTCAAAGACATAAGTGGCCAATGCAGATACAAGAAACCTATCTGAACAATGGGTAAATTTGAAAGACAGTAATCAAACAGCTACTCCAGAACTGCTGAGCAAGGGACATGGAACACCTTGTACATGGCACATAACGGCCTGCTTGTCAAGGTAAGAATGTCCCCTTGCATCTTGCCTGCTTACCAATTAGCACATCCTTTTTAAGTGTGACTGTGTTCTACACATGGGCATCATTCAGCTCCAGAGGTTCCAAACGCTTTGATGATCTCCTAATGTGATTCTGCACAATCAAATCTGAGAGTATGTAATACATCTAGGGTCTGTCCAAGAAATGAGATGCTAGAATTATCCTCACCTGGCCAGGTCTAGCAGGATGGGCTAACTGACACATTCTATTGGCTTGTCAAAGACCATCAGAAGGAACCTCATCAGAGGACAAGTCAGCTTCTCTGACCGTAGGTTGGAACTGTCCACAATCAAACAAACATAAGTCACCATCAGGAACTGGTATCATTACAAGTGTCAATACAATGAGGTCATTTTAGGATGCATCTTGCACACACAATGACTCTGGAAACACCTGTTCTATACCTTTCCTATGAAAGGTGAAAAAGGCTTTTGTCCACTGAAAAAGGCTTTTGTGGAATGTAAAAGAAGCTCTGCAGATTTATTATTCTCTGTGTAAAAACATAAAATGTTCCAAGCAGTGGAAAGAGCTGTTACTGACATGGAAGGTACCACTTTCACTTTTCACATATTCTTTTAACTGGAATAGATGTCTTGAAATCAGTCAGTCCAACCTGCCTGCTCAAGCACGATCAGCTAGAGCAGGTTGCCCAGAACTGTGTCTAGTTGGACTTTTGACTGTCTTCACAGATGGAGAGACTACAACCTCCAAGAGAAGTGTGTTCCAATGTGTGAGCACCCTCCTAGTTTGAGTTTTCAGAAACTATTTCCCTTTTTGGTAAATACGAAAATTATCAAAGACTTATAATTTACAAGGTGCAGGAAACATTGCATGCATTAATTAATACACACCACAATTACATACACTCAGTTCTACCTTGTACTTTAAGCTATCTTCTGCAATAAAGGATAAATTTCAAGTCTATTGGCTTGAGAGACTAATAATAATGAGCACTTTGTAACTTTTGCTCATCAGCAAACTGCGTATATTAGATATGAGGCATTAGCCTAAACAGCTTGAAGCTGCTGAGGTATTTCGCCCACAAAAGGTGAAGGTCTAAGCTGCCAAACCCCAGAATAATACACATCCGCTTCTTATGTACCCTGGCAGCTAAACAGTGAGTCAAACTTGCCAGGGCACTTTGCTCATTATACATCGAATTCTTGACTGCATTTTAGTAACAACTCAGTGTGGCTTCAGAGTTATTTTAACCTGTGGCCAATCTGCACATGCATGTCCAAACTGCCTCGCCACAGAAATAACAAGCATAGCAATGCCAGGTTCAAAGTGTTTCCTCTTTACATCTAAATCTAAGATAAATGTTATTCATGCCACATTGTGCAAATATAACTGCAAGGATCCAAGTCTAAAAACAGAAGTAGTAGGAAAGTAAGAACGAGTAATGAGTGGTATTACCGCTACCTCAGCCCAAATAAAAAAGACTGAAATGCTTTGCAGAGTTAGTTGATGACACTTTGCCTTGCAGCAACTAGCCTTACAAAAGATACCAGAAGAACCTTATCAAGAATAAGCTTCATCATAGTGTTGCTGTGATTATGTTTTTAAAGCAAATAAAAACAACAAATGGAAGACATTTCTAAACCCTAAACAGTAATGTGTGGCAAGAGAATTTAAAATTGCATTCTGAAATAAAGTCTGGAAGTAGGTACCAGCCAACATTCTCAACAAATCAGACACTATAGGAAGTCACACGCAGTATGTTTTACTCGCAAACACTTAAACCTGTCTTACAGTTCTAATTCAGATATTATGAGAACCAAAACTGCCTCTACCCGCCAAGACTCTTGCAGACATTTCTGTTTAATAATCACCATTGGCTCAGACGTTTATTTTTGTCAGGGCATATGAACTGAGCCTGAATTTATCATATCATTAAACGGTATCATAAAATAAAGAGGTTAGAAGAAGAAATAATACTTTGGCTAGGACAGCAAGAAAAAAGAAGTAGCTGCCAGGAGAACAAATTTGCTAGCAAACTACCCAGCAGCACTCTGAACTTTTACTTATGGACGTAAACTGACTACTTGGCAAGCTTTCAGAAAAAGAACCTACCTCCCTGAAGCTACAACAACAAACAAGTTTAAGTACAACCAGTTCTTGAGAAAAACACTTTAATAATCTGCACTGTTCTTACTGCTAGGTGAGAACTACACTAACAGTCCTTGGGTGGTAAAGTAAAATAAATGGTGCCAATTACACCTGAAATACTCAAGATTTCCATCATCATTTTTTCAAGCTCTCCCTCAAGAGATTAGTGGAATTTACCTTGCAGCAAGAATTAGTTTCTAAAAAATCCTATACGCTACCTTGCTTTCTGAAATCTTCCTTTAGAGATACATCTAAAAGACATTAAAACAAGGCAAAAACTTTGTGACTTGTTGGGGTTAAACCATGACACCAAACACAGGGAAGTGTGTCTTTTATATAAACAATCCTTATTTCTTATTTTCTACCATCTGGACATAAAGCTTTCACATCACCCATTGCTACCAAAAAGCTGCAGCCTTGCCAGGGCCATGTAATTTATCACAACCAGATGGTGTGCTGTCAATAAAGGAGGGGCTGCTATCATTCCAGGGCAGAATAATTACCTTTCCTTTGAACCAAGGACAATGTTTTCAATAAAAACTCAAAGCTGTTTAATGCAACTTCCAGTCTGTCAAGACTCCCACTGTGCAGCTCCAGGATTCATTAGACTCACAGAAGTGGAGGAGACCATTTGTTAAAAACATAGCACAAGTGTCTCAGAGGACATTGATGACACTCAATTTAAAAAACCCCCAAACAGTAGAGACATTTTGAATCTTCTTTAAAAGCTTTTTGTATATACTTTTTTCATCACAAATTTTACAGCAAAAGTAGCTGTATTGCATTAAAATGCCCCCTACGTGCCAGGCCTTTCAGGTAAACTATGGAAGATATCCACTGCTCTGCTATGCACCTTTTCTGCTTTGCATTTTTGCATCTCAGAAGTTGGAGTAGCAACATTTATTCTGGAAGGAAAGGTTGTAAAGCGCAGAGAATTAAAATTAACTAGCAAGCAAAGCTAAAGAACAGAAAGCTGTCTGTCACACACCAAAACACTGCTAGGTTGACACTCCTCTGACATCTGGAAACATATGGCAATCATACTGGAGTAATTCAGAGGACTGGAGCTTGCAGTACAATTAAACAAGTTACAATACAACTAAATGGTACCTTCACTTTGAGTAATGCAAGAAACTGGATGAATTTCACTACATACTAAATTTCCCCTTGAGTTTCAAACCCCGCCAAATAAAAAGCAGTAATTATTTGAACACTCAAAGCATTTTCTGAGCCTACTTCCACGCCAAAAACTGACTTTCAACTTGTCCTTCTTTCAACAGTACATATTTAATGAAGTGGTTAAGAAACACATCCTTTTTTCATAACACCAGAACATTTTGTTCACCTCGAAAAAGTAGAATAACTGTCTAGCTTGGGAAATTAAACATGAGCTGGAAGTCCAAGTGTGACCATTTCCAGGAATTACATCTAACAGAATAGAACAGAAATACTCCCGTAGTTTCAGTTCCACAGTGGTAACAAATGAATTAAAGATGTCTTAGCTCAGTTTACTTTTGATTGACCCTCTCTCTAGCTAAGATCAAATCAGTATATTCTTTTCTTTATGTAGCAGTTGCCTAAAAGATGCTATTATAGATTCTATTATATTTTACATGTAATTTACAGCCTTAGAAGAAAAATTCATTCCTGCAAAACATGACAGGAAACAGAAAAAACCAAACCATCACAACAACTGAACAGCATTTACGACTTCGCACAAATCTCAGCTGACAAATTTCTGCTCATCACCTCCAGAGGCTGCAGTAAGTAGCTGATGACTTACCATCCAGAAGACCACATTAAAAAAGGACAGAAGATAAAGCATGATCCTTTGGTTCTCCCAAGAAGCACAGTTACGTGCATTAACAAAAAGCTCCACAGAGAAAGAATAAGTTGTGTTTTCCGTCTGAATGAGCAAGGGTGGCTCTTACCTTAGGATACCAGGGTCCAGTCCCACCAGAACTTAAAGTATCACTGGAAAATCTCTTGTTGTTCACTCTTAATAAGCACATGCAGTGGGGACATAACACAATGGAGACAGCAACTGATAAACTTCCACAGACACACAGATACAGATCTATTTTTACTAACACTTAAAACTGTTCTCAGATTTTAAGCATTTCTTGCACCTATGCACTAACCTTCAAAGGAGATTTTGCAGGCTTTCCCAAAGCCCAGACACAGGTGTGCAGCAACTCTCACTCAGTGTGCAAAGACACACAAAAAAGCTCAATGCCCTTTCCAAGTTAGAAGCTTTTGTTTGTTTTCCAACACACAATTAGTCTCATCTCAATAACAAAACATTTTTACTGTTTTTGTTTTGTACAATACTGTTATCTGCAACTCTGCCACATTACACAGGGAGTATACTACAAAATCATCTTTTTGGAGATTCCCTGACAGCTATAAAGCATTAGTGTTGCCACTACTATTAAAGCCATGTTAATGGAAAAGTAGAGTGAACAGAAACCAATCAATTCCCAGTCAAGCTAAAGGCAACTGAAGGCATTCATCTTTGCATGAAGAAAATACATTCCGAACCACCAACATCAACTGATGCACAGTACCTGGAAAAATGAAGCCAAAGAACATAGGCTACACCACAGCACAGATGATCAGCTGCTAATTATGTCAGCACTTACACCAAGGCAGAACCAGACTGCAGAATATTCAGAATCATCTTCTTGATCAATCTCCTGCTCCAGTAAGTGACTGAAGAAGCGGTATCACCTTCTAATTAACACCATATTAAAATCATGTAATACAACTCTAAGGACAAACATGTCTGAACAGTTTTCATGTAGGTTTTATTATGACTCTTCCTTCTAGCTTGCAATTTAGATTTCCTAATTAATCTGAATTTTCTAGAGCTAGGAACTGAATTAACCTATTTTGTTAACTGAAACACTTTAGTCCCTCTTGACACACAGAATGAACTGATCAACTGGCATCTACACTGACATGTAATTAAATGAAACAGGAGGACACTCCCAGAAAAGCCCACAACTAACAAAAAACACAAGGCACCAATAATCAATTTTGCTGAGCTTTGTGTAAGCTGTAATGACGTGAATTTCAGTACACTTCTGGGGAATACAGATTTTTAAAGGCTCCACTAGTATGCAACATCGTGGCTTGCATACTGACTAGCATTTTTTAAAATACCAGGTATTTTCAGCATTCTGATAAAAATACAGCCAATAGAATACACCGACTATTTCAATGGATGAACTTTCAAATCTCTCTGTTTAAAATACTGCTCCACAACAGGAACAACACACAAGTCTTTGGTACATGGAAAGACAGGATTATTTGTAATTTAATATGGAAACATTTCAGCTGTCTTAGGACCAGGATAATTCCTACGCAAGTCTGGCATTTGAGACATGCTACATATTTGTCACTGAAGTGTGTGAAGTTTTGTGCTGTTATGTGAGGTTCATCAGTTGATGCCTTGGCCGTAACAGTACCTCCTCCCACACATTCAGGTTGCTGAAGAGATCAGCTCTCTGAACCTGGAGCTTTTTTATCAGACCCTTTATTTGTTCTATAAGGTACATCCAGCCCTCAGGAACTCACAGCTGAAGGGATACCAACAGCCTAATCTGGCTGTAATTCAACAAAATGCATGTGTTTACATTTGCTAACCTTTAAAAGGGATCTTAAGAACCACGGAGCTTGTAGCAGCAACCTTCACAAGGTTTAACACTTGAGCTGCAGTGCTTTTTACCCTAATTTTAAAAACTGCCCTTTCTCTCTGTAGAGATAAGAAAATGACACACAACAGGGATATGGAGCTGCTATCATCTCAGACTCCCTGTGTGATCATCAGAGGAAATGATCTGCAGACCTCAAGCAGTCTTTGAAGTCTGCACAAACGTTACCTAAAGAAGAGGGAAGAACTATTCAGCAGGACAGACATGCCCCTATGCCTGCCTCTCCAAAAGCTCTGCTGGACTAGTGGTTCTCTTAAAACCTCGAAACACCTGGGCTGCCAGAAAACTTGTGGTTATAGACAATGTTCAAGGACTGTTGTGAAACAGACTTTGTATATCAGTGTTTCATTTAAGCCTAACATGCAAAAACTGTCATGCAGCAAGCATTGATTTCTTTTCTTTAGGTCTGAATTACTAATGAGTTAGCATCAGGAAATAACAAAACAAGCCAACCACAAAAAATCCAATCCCTTCCAAAAACAGGCCCCAAATACAACCACAATTCCAATTCACATTTATACAGGCTTTTATCTTATGCAAGACAGCACGCAAAGTAAAATGGAATTGCTCCCATTGTTTAGTTTCAGTAGTCCCTTGATTTTAAAGATACAGAAATTATAAAATAGTAGATCCACATTGCATACATAATCTGCTGGAGTTATCCATGTAAAAGAGAACCATGTCCTCAAACGTAATGCCAGCTTGCAATTAATTTCAATAACTCAGTTTCAAGAGATGAGAAGTCATAATAACATCTCTTGCCACTTTTCTTCAGTCAAAATGTACTTTGAATTACAGAAACCTGCTTTTTTTAACACGTAGGAAAGGCTAAAAAGACTGCTGGTTGCTGGTACCATGGGATTCCTTAATGACTACTAGAATCACATGTACATTGAGTACTAACTCAATGGTATACCAGACACTGCAGAAATAGCAACTGTCTCTGCTTTAAAGTTCACACAAGACAGAACAAAAGATCCCATGCTCTCCTTTTGTGTTTAGTGTGACTCTTCATAGGAAATCCACCTAGACAGAAGCAGGATTTGATGTCTTTGATGAAGAAAGGATCTTGTCCAAGGCAACAAAAACAAACAAAATCAAACCAAAACACTGCCTCCTGTCAGAAGGCTGTCAGAAACACACAAGCCGTTCCCACTTAAACGAGAATTCAAGATAATGCCTGGTTGACTAAGTTGATAAAATTATCCATGAACTCTATGTTACCATTAAAAAAAAAGAACAAGAAAGCAATAGCATGTGCCTGCGTATCTAAAAATTATTAAGACTGGCTGAACACAAATTATTTCATATGCAAAGAATTGCATAGGAACAACAGTTACATTTCATGGTCATATTGCACTCCTCTCCTCTGATATGTTTCAAGCCCTGTTGCAGTGAGAGACTAGGCTCATGAGATCCAGAAGGGTTCCCTAACTCCAACCCCACATCCACCACCGCATTTTTCCACACAGAACTTTTCCAGAGGCCAAATTTCTACTGTAAGCGGTTTAAGTTCTCTCTAGAATTATCATAGCTAAATAGTTTAGCCACGTAGACAAAGAAAATCTACTGTGATAGAAGGTGAGAACAAAAGCACATTACCAGCCAACTTCCCTCTGACAGTAGCTGAAGGATCTGCTGAAGAACAGCAGTATTGCCTGCAAGAATTCCCCTCCCAAGTCCCCCAGGCAATCCAGAAAGCAATTTCTGAAATGTAATTCACAATAGCTGTTCCTGTTTGTTTATACCTTGCTCACTGTATCTGGTTGCACTGCTGTCGCATGACTAAAACTCCCTGCATCCTAACAATTATGATTTACAGCCACTGAACTTATGAAGCATCTTGGTTCAGATCAACAGGTAATTTTAAAGAATGTCATTAGGGCTATCCCCTCAGAACAAAGAAATTAAGTTTGTGTTGCCTGGGTCCATGTATTATCTAACTGTACATATTAATCACTGGGAGGATTTGTGGGATTGTATTAACACTACTTACACATTAGCTCATACGGATTTTCTATTATCACAAATGCAGTTATGATAATAGCATTCATAATCATTAAAAAGACAGCTGTACATATCCTGTTTGACAGCTATTCTTGTGTCTTGCTGAGAAGAAAGAAAAGAAATGTGCACTTGTGAGACCGTTCTTCTGAACTAGTTATGGCACCTTCACGATAAAGTCAGAACCATGAAAAAAATTACCTTTATCTAGTTTCAATGAAACTTACCTTGCCAAGTTAATTCAGTTGTTGAAAAAAGCAAGCATTTAAAACCTTTTATTTTCTTTTTATTATGATACCATGGACACTGAAATTTAAAAAGCACATCTTTGCTCTTAAAAATCTCAAGAGAAAGCGTCAGTGAAGAAGAGACAGAACAAAAAAAGACTGGAACCTTTGTACAGTACAAATAGGTTGGCAGGCCTTTATAGCAGATTGAAGGCACAGAGAGCAAAAACATCAGGAACACATACAAACACCACATTTCTTTAGAAGCTAAGGAATGTGCAAGCTTTGACAAAGCATATTATATTAAGGATGTTTATAATCTACTTCCATAGAGACAGTTCAGTAGCTTTACAACATAGCAACAAAGAGCGTGAACTATATTTTCCATCTGTTTTGTGCAGACTGTTTTTTCACAATGGAAGTCAGTATCAAAGCTAACTGTTCCTTGGGATTTTAAACAGCAACACAAAGGGGTAAAAAAATCTTTTCCTTCGCAGTAGAAGAGAAGATGGAGGATATGAATGGCTATTAAAAATATATACAAAAATATGTGATGAAGACCTCTTGTTTCAAGCAGGAAGTGTTACACATAATGTAGCAGTCACCTAGTTTCAGCTAATATTACTGTGTTTATTAATTGTAAAATATCATACAGATATAGAAAACCTTACAGAACCAGACAGATTGGCACCTCCAGCTGAATGTGTGGGATAAGAACAGCAAAGCAGCCCTTTTCCACATTTTAAGAGAGTTATAATCAAAAATGGAAAAATACTGTCAGTATAAAACCTGAAATCAGCTTTAGGTCAAGCATGAGGAGAACAAAAAGGACTCTAAGTACTTCTTCAGAGGAAAACAAGAATACCAGCATTGGAAGTAGTCCTTCCATCTCCAAAGTTCATTTACAGTGGTAGCATAAAATCTCTTTTGAAGCTATCCACCTTAAAACAGATAAAACAAATAACAAAAAGCATCTATTGTACTCATGTATTATTAGCACAAGTTCTGCCATTCTGCTGCTGTTAGGCTGGAGTTCACCCTATGTTATATGGCATAGCTGTTCTCTACATGCACAGACCTCAGGAAATAGTGCAGAAAACTGTATTTCTTTTCCCAGAACATAAAAAAGCTGCAGTGCACACCAGCTTTTCCAAGAAAAAGCACAATGCTTAAGTTTAATAGGTGTGATCTATACAGAAAACACTTTAAAATAAAAGGCACTTGAAACACTCCACAGTACATTACTACTGTAGAAAACAAATGTGGATGGAATACACAGCCCTTGTGGCCACAGGTTAGACTACCCTCAAATCTAAAGGGAAGTCATTGAACATTTACACCCTACAGTAGGAAAAATCCTGCTATGGAAAAGTCCCAAAGTCCCTCATATGAGCCTTCAACCCCACTGAATACATCGAACCCAAAACTTAAGCTACTTTATGAAGACCACCACACGGATCCAAGAGCATGCCTGAGCAGCAGCAGCAGCTTCTCCCACCATTCCAATAAATGTCATTACAACAGAAGTATCAAAACCCCCATATCCTACACGCCCACTTCCCAGAATACAGTGTAATTCCCCTTGTTTACCAGGTATCTGCAGAGCTTCCATGAAGATATTGTTACGCAAATCCTTCATTTCATGATGAATTTTCAAAAGAACTAATCCCTAGACAAGACAAACACTTGTAGTGGAATATTTTTTTATCTACATAACACTTTACAAAGGTTTCTCTTGGTACTAAAATTTCCAAGTTAATTAAGTACCAAAATCTATGGACTCAATCAGGATATTAGGGCACCATATTCAGAATCACCAGGCTACAAGCTACTAATGTCTCCTTCCTAATGGAGAAAATTCCACAAAAAAATCCCTCAAAAACCAAAAAACAAACAAATAAAATAACCTCACCAAAAAAACCCAACCAACCCACAACAAAAAACCCACACCGAAACAAAAAAACCACCCTAAAACCAAACCAAACAACAAAAAAATCAAGAAACGTAACAACAACAACAACCAACAACCCCTCCAAAACAAAACTCAAAAAAACCACAAAAAACCCCCCCAAAAAACCAAAACAAACCTCAACAAAACCAACCACTAAACCCCAAAGCGGCCATGTAGCCTTCTTCTACCCCAAACTGTGCTCACTTCTCTCAAAAAATAATGAAGAAAGAAGGTAAAAGTATGAAGTGTTATAAAAATGAAAAGTATTAAAATCCTATAAAAATGACTGCATAAAACACAGGTTACAGCCAAAGCTATAAGGTTAGAAAAGATGAAGAGTCTGACAACCACATCCAATGTCACTGAATGACCTGTGTTAACAGGAAACACCTCCCAAAATCAAACTTGGAAAAGAAGAATTAGCTGTGTCGTCTTCAGAAATAAAAGCAAAATGTTTTTTCCCTAAAATTCTCAAATACAAGAATAGTCTTCAGGGAAATGTAGTGAAGTATAGTCTGTGCGGTTTTATGGAAAAGTTATTATTTATTAACAGCACTACCATTTAGTTTGTCAGTATACTTATGCTGCCATTAGGCACATCTCTAAGGAGTTCACAATGGAATCCATAGACTGGACAAGATAGCCAAGTACTCAGCTTTAGAGCAGTAATTCAGTAGCTCTTCTGACTGAGCTTTAATACACTAGCTTCCCTATGGAACTCTTGCTAGCTAGTCATAAAAATTAGATTTTTTTTCCCTGCACTGTTTTGTGAATTTTACATCAAACCAGTATAAAAGCACGACATTTTACAACATTTATAGGTCTTAATCTATTCTTCTAAAACTCCAAGCCAGTTCAGCCACATAGAGGGATTTATATGTCACATAAATTACAGGTAATAAGGTAGACTAAGAAACAGTGCAAATTAACTGCAAATGACAAGCAACAACCTTTTCCCTCATTCCGTGCAGCTGCATTAGCCACATACTGAAGTGCTCTCTTAAATTTAAAATCAGATAGGAATGCTCTAAGTGCAAGAAATAGTACTCAGCAAAAGTCAGCTGATTGGTCACACTCCACGTCAACACCTTAAAAGCTTCTAATAGCATTGCTGCTAAAGCAGCTGGACTAATGCTCAAGTTCTAGCACAGCAAGGCTTGCCATTCACTGGAGAAGACACACCAGCCAGCTATACAGTGTCCACCTATGGTTAGAAATAGCCAGCTCTGGTTAGAAATAATCAGCTTCATCTAAAAAGCAACAAAGAGAGCTAGGGCATCCATTCTCTTACCTGGATAGTGAGGTATTCCCTGAGGGGGTATCACCTGAGGGATGGGATGTGTTTGACTACTGTACTCTTTGGCAAACTCCTTTGGGAGGTGGCAGCCATAAACACTGAAGTACCATCTTCTGGCCAAACTGAACAGAAGCCAGCTCTATAAAGAAATGATGCCAAGAGTGCTATGAAACAGGCTCCATGAGCTCGAGATAGTAATGAGATCCTACACAGAAGAATTCTTTGACCAGTAACTGATACTGTAATGTGTCCTAAAATTAAGAACTTTCACCCTGAACAAGCTGGTTTGGTTTATTTGGCTTTTTTCAATAGGAAGCTTTTGTATGAAGTCACTGAGAAGGCAGCACCTGAATCTTTCACAGAAGACATCTTCATACATCTTTCTGTGAAGACTTTGATCCATTCAATAAGAGGTCCTTTACAACATTTCGAGTTTCTCCTTTGACATCAGACGCGTCTAGTCAAGTTCAGCTTCTGATAAAAACGATAGCCTGCAAATTTCCCACCAAGTCAGAGTTGCCCACATCTGCCTGTATATCTGTTACAGTAGCCATACTTGTCCTTCTACAGTGAGCGCTCAGATTTACCCTAAAACTCTGCAATAATTTCAACAGCAAGGGTGTTGAGCTTTCTCATGTAAGTAGGTTGTATTTGGCAAGAAGCCTCTGGTATCCTGCCACCTGGAACTGCAGTGAGGTGGAAGAGCAGGCTTTGTGCCTGAAAAGGCCCAAACCCTGGGGACCTTGTCTCTCCTTTGACATTTACAGACTTGTTTTTCCTGAACAGCTCTGTTTTCCAAGGATCCTGGAAAGATCAAAGCTGTGCATATAAAACCCACAGTTGCCTCTACACTGCCAGGGCCTGAACAAAAAGATACTTGTCAGGAATATAGCTATAATCCTAGAAAAGACAAGCTATATTTCAGATTGGAGGTACCAAACATTTTGCTTCCAGCTCCTGGTATAGTTATTCTGTAAGAGTGACATCTGTTTGCAGAGTACTTAGTTCTAGAGATGCTAGTTGCAGGACAAACGAGTTCTCCACCGCCCATTTAGAGACTGAGTTTGCCAACTTGTATGATACAATATTAAGCTGACCAGCTGGAAGGCATGCTTGAAAGTCTTTAAAAGCTTCAGAAGTATTTTACTGGCGCCTTTTTTCTCTCTTTTTCTGCAATCCCAGAGTCCATGGACAAACAGTTAAGAAATCTTAGGAGCTGCTAGCCAACATGAACTTGAAAAGCATGCATACTCTGTAACACATTTTCCCCCATGCAGGCAATATTGTAACCACAACTTTTCCACTATGCAACAATTAGGCAATAACCTGAGCATTAACAGAAGCTCATTTGTGGCAGAAAGAAGCCCTACAGGTACGTTTATCCTCTCCTTGACAAGTCTATTTGTCTTGAACTAAACCCCAATATTGAAATTAGACTGCAACAGAATCTGCTCAATCATATTTAAAGTAATCTCAAATCTCTCCTCTGGACATATGCTCTTAAAAAAACATTAATTGGTATGCAGATTTTTCAGACATCTTCTTCCTTTAAACATTAAATCTGTACTATCTAAGAAAGCTTATTAATTCTGAAACATTAGCAAACATCTGCACTCTAGTAGGACAAAAGTACACATTGTAGATTGACAAGATTGCCTGCGTTTGGGAATTTGTGGTAGGTCAACTGCATTGATGTGAAATGGCATGAGCTGACCTTGTGCCAAACATATTTTCCATCAGAACCCACTAAAGTAGGCATGGACAGTAGCTCAGCTGGCCTGCAAGTCCCACAGAAAGGGCTTCATTACTGACTATTGCCTGTTTCCAAAGAAGATAGAAACAATTATACTACATAGTCTTCATAGAAGTCTCTATGCTGCAGACACTATTGCAGTACTAGTATTATTTTTCCCATGTAGAAAATTGGTGCAGTTGCCAGGACTGATGATAGGAGCTAGTGCTTGTGTGGGTCATTCAGGTATTTTCTAAAAACTCTGCTCTAGTAAGCCATGTACCACACCAGGAACCATAAACTCTATTTCATGCTAACCCAAAGAAAGACAGAGTGCACACCACCACATGTGTGACTACTTCTGTTGAAATGCTTTACTTTAATGTTACTGATTTAGAAGCATTTTAGTTGCACTGTTGCTAACAATATATACTACATATATACTAGAAAGCTGCTACCAGTATTTTCTCCATTTCCTGTATGGGCAGCACACCAGGATTCTGTAGAAACCTGGCACCTCAGATGCTATTGAGAGTAAAAACTGAGACACACATTTTGAATCAAGTGTAGTAAAAGAAATGAAGAAAAATTAAATCATTTCAACAAAGCAACATTTCTAGTTGTATTTCAGCTATGACAGATCAGTGTTTAGTCTACGAAGACACAGGATGACAGCTCCTACCTTAACAGCAATAGCAAGAACCAGAATGTTACAAGAACAAAGCAGGTGTACAATTATAAAGGTTTATAAGCTCTGCACAAACACTACAATGTTGAATAAAGCCCAAAAGAAGAGGCACTGAAGAATTCTCACATTTCAGTGTACAACACAAAGGGTACAACTCTGCTAATGTCTGTAAACACTCTTCAAAGCATCAAAGGCTGAAAGATTTCTCCTGCCCAGCCCAGGTTAAAGCAATTTTTCTGGAGGCTTGCCATGCTCTGTGGGAGGGAGGTAGGGGTGCAGCAACAAGCTGGATTTAAAAGATTCTCAGCTGGAAGTAAAAATACAGCGAATGATGTTTAAAACTGTTAGACCCCTGGAGAGAAGCAGGAACCTCTCTTTATGACCCCTGAGTATTTGTTTTTCCAACAGTTTCCCAGCTCAGCTTGAGATTCTCAAGGGTAGCAACAAAAAAAAATTTCACTTTGCTCAAATTAGTTTTGACTGGTCCCCAGGTTCCCAAGGTGATAATTTAACACCTCATTAACAAGTGCATTATTGGAGGAAATTCAAATGAACCGATTTTAATGATAATTGAATGTTTTCAGCCTCAGCCTGCGGAAGGAGTATTGGAGTATTTCCCCTTTGGAGTACGACAGCAGGCACTGCTTCCATTTGTGGATTGACTGCTGGCAACGAAAGGCAAAGTACAGACTTTATTTATAAATATACCATAAGCTACTTAAAATTCAATTCCAGGTGCTGAAACATGGGCTATTCCTTCATTACTGCTTATGTTTGTACTTGCATATAATTCTGGTTTGTCTCTGGAAAGAAAAAGGTAATGTTACAAAATGTCCAACTTCAAGAAACCTACTGATTAGGCAGATGATTGAACTGCTGAGGTCCTATCTTCACCTGAGGCCCTGATTAACCACATGGAAGTTAAAATACTAATTGCAGTCTTTCCTCCTCCAGAATTTAAGCAGACCATTTAAGCTTAGTTTGGTTTGGTGTTTTTTTTCTCCCTAGGATGCTTCTCTCTGGGCATATTAACAGTGTAACAATGGTCCTGAATTCTGAACAGCTTGGTTATGCTCAATTCTCTGCCAAGACAGCTGTACACTCTTACTACTTCTGGTTATAATTGGTTTAACTGCCTTCTATTATTACTATTTAACTCACTCAATATTGTTGCACATAGCAATGGCAACAGTAGAAATTTTAAAAAATTTTTTAAAAAATGTTTTCACTGATGAGATGGAATCAATTACTGGCTCTTCACAACTGAGGTGCTGAGACAAATACCAATCTGACTGTGTGCTGCTGACTGACCAGCCTTCAAAGAGCAGTTATCCATTTCCAATAGATGAGCAGCTGGGATGGCCAATGCAACTGCTACCTCCACTGAACTACGCTGGATAATAATCCTTCATTTCTATACAGTGCTCAAGACAACATTCAGTCAAAATTTAAGAGCCATCTTGGGCAAGGTCTATCCACGACTTACTCTATACATGCTATGTATGGTGCTGTGATTAGGTGTGGGATATTTGCCTCCTAAAACTCACATGGAAGTCAGTAAACTCGTTACAAATGTCAAGAGATAGAATTACTATTATTGAGTTAAGGTCTGTGGAAAGAAATAGTTCACCTCTTTTACAAGCCATTAGTACTGCCAGCTTTAGTTCAAACTTAAAACACATCTGGATTTAACGCTCATCTTCAGTTTTCAATATAGAGGAGAGCAAACTAAGTTTCACCTCTGAAGGTGGTTAATCAGTCCCTAGACTGGTTTCATTTTGCATGTTTTGATTTGCCTGTATCTCACGTCAGTTATTTATGATTTTCTTCCACTTGCCCCCAGCAATGCTGTTGGGGCAACAAACAGGCTGGGTTCTGAACAGCTACAGTGCTAACAGAACTCCAGTTGTACAGGATGTATCACTGGCTCTTATGCAAATAGCAGAAAGGAACCAGCTGAATTCCCAGTCCTAGTGAGATTGTAGCAGCAAAAAATCCAGCTTTCAACTCAAACCAAACCATTGATGCTGAAAAATTCACCAAGACAGGTCAAGTACTTAACATCATAAATCACAACAATGTCTCATTTACCATGACAAGAACCAAGCTGTCTCATTTTCCCTACAGTCAATTTAAATAACAGCAAGAATCAAGTGGCTCTATGCTACAGCTTTCCAGAACTCCATTCCAAGAATCAATTTGTCATCTTTGTGTATGCATACTATGACCCTGAAAAGTCTGCTTATTGTGTCTTTTTATTATCATTGTTTAAAAAGCTCCTTTATCTACAAAACTATCTGACATTCATTCATTTTGTGGCTGAACAGAGCAAGAGCAATATTGACCAAACTGCTGACAAGCATCTGCAACACCTTCTCATTAAAGTTTTCAACCACAGTGACTTTGAATTGGAAAACAGTTCCAAAAGTTTGTTTTTGCAGAAAGAAGCCTTCTCCATCTCTCCTGCTCACCTTGCTCTACTATATATTAAAGCCAAATGTGATGATATAGAAGATACCCATGTACATTGTCACTGAGTTCTCTGAAGAGAGTCTGTATGCTCAACGTGTTCAACACTTTTGAGGATGACTGTTCCTTTGAAGAAATTCTCAAACGGATCACAATTCAAGTATTTTTTGTTTAAGATCCCATGATGGTGGTCTAGCAAATTACAGTGCAAGACAAGTAATGCAAAGTAAAATAGGACAGACAGA
This sequence comes from Callaeas wilsoni, assembly GCA_013398955.1. Classification (NCBI taxonomy): domain Eukaryota; kingdom Metazoa; phylum Chordata; class Aves; order Passeriformes; family Callaeidae; genus Callaeas; species Callaeas wilsoni. The sequence continues at coordinate 44,621 of VWPU01004567.1, forward strand.
GTATTGGTCTGATAATGTAGAGGAGCTGCAGCACTGGAAGCACCACTACCAAGAACCTGTAAGGTGGCTCTGCCATTGCTTCAGCTGTTGGCATCGTTTTTGCAGTCTAGATGAAGGAACAAATAATATATTCATACATAATTATACTGCTGTAACTGTCTTCAGGGTGACTGAAGTTTGCTAGTCACATGCATACACATTACAAAGAATTAACAGATTAATTTGAATAGAAATCAAGACACAAGAAAACTGTACCAATAAGGCAGCACATTTGCACGTAAGTACATGTCTTACATTCTCTGTAGAGAAGCTTTTCATAGCATCTGTATTTTGTCTGTGCTGCCTCCTACCAATATCCTATTTAGTCACTGGCAACTTGCTGGAAAAATCTGAAAGGAGACATTCACTTTTCTTAGTTATGTAAAGTTTTAGCAATTACAACACCTTATATTGTAAGTTTAGTCTTCAGATGCTTCTTTAGACTTAGAAATAACCTAAAGACAATTAGCATATTCTTGCAAAATGATATACAAAAACCCTTTCATATTCAAAAACTACTTGGTTCCTATTACTTATTCCTCAGCTACAGACTATCCCAATCTGACACGACAATTTCCACGAAGATTTGATGCCATAGAGGACAGCAGGTTTTACAAATAGCATGTGGTAAACAGAAGCAGGCAGACAAAGAAGCCGCAAAGGCTCTTTTCAAGAAAGCATTCTTGAAGCCATTAAAAGATTTAGCTGTGGTCCAAAACATGAGGTTGGGAGCTAACCATCTACTGTTCTGATTCCAGCTCCAACTCCTGTGCTGTTGTAAAACCATTGCCCTATCTCAGTTTCCTTCACCCATTCGTTCAGCTTGACTAACTTAAAAGCAATGACATTTTTGTAGTACACAGCCAATTCAGAAGTGCTTACCAGTGACTCAGTTTAACACTGTTTGTCCACTTGTCTTTCACAGTTAACAACTATTAGCAGCACCCATCTACTCCTTATTTATTTATAGTCAAACCAACTGCAGGCAGTGGTCCTCCAGAGCCCCACTTGTAATTCCACAGAATCCAAACAGAAGTTTTTCAGCTAAAGGCCTTAAACAAAGAAAAAATTTTGTCATGCTATCACTAATCAAGTTCTTAGTTCACCCAACTGAACTTTTGCCAACTTCGTCCACAGAAAATGTCTACAAAGTAATATTATCTCTAAAGCCTTAAGGCAATTTAAAAAATGCATGACTGGGAAACAGCACTCTGCAGAAAATAAATAGAAAAGCACTTTCATGCAGAAATCATCCTATGAGGTGCTTATCTTAACTCAAAGTTGACTTAGATGCTTAAAATTCACAAGACCTGTAGCTGAGAAATCCTTTGAGATTTGACAGGGTTCTGGCTATCCAGCTGTTATATCCATCACTTATGAAAAGTGCTACATCTTATATAGAAAGTGGACATACAGAGACTTCCTGGAAACGAGACACCTATCAAACACCAAAACCACTCATTTTCTCGTTAGAGTGCCTAGGAATTCTGGTACTTCTTGGCACCAAATTAGCAGGATGTAGCTCAACATGCATTTTAAGCAATATGAGAACAAAAACGATCTTTTGAGTTTATTTTTTTGCCGTATTGGTTCCTAATCTGGTTTCCTTTTCAGCTCAGATGGATCTCGCTGGCATAATGGCAGGAGAACAGTGTGGAATGGAAGTTACTTCCATTCTCCTGGCTTGAACAAATACCACACTGTAGCCTCAGAAAGAGAGGAAAATGCCTGAGTTTAAATACTGCAAACAGAAATCAGTTACACATTCCTTGCTTCCCGCTTCATTAAGCAAAACAGATACTGGAAGAAACCCAAAACAAGCAACGCCTAAGCAGACCACAGACTGTTGGCAAATCATCAGCTACAAAAAGCTCAAACAATTACTTTTAAGACTACAGTAAGACAACTTTTTGTGTAGTGTGAAGCTTGCTTAATACCTGTACTCAAGAGCAGGGAGTCAGCTCCTGGCTCTTGGTACAGGTCTCTCACACGGACCACTCGAAAGCACTCAGATAGGAGGCTGCTGCCCAGCTGTACTTGCCTCACTGATGATGTCTCTACTGAGCAACCACCAACACAAACTGCTGGCACTTAACTCTGTTCTCAGAAAACATAAGCAAACCAAATGAAAACTGCTGTAACAGAAAAATTCTCAAGTCATTTCTCCAGTGAGCTTTTCGAATGTAAGTTATCCAGCAGGTTGGTTGGTCAGAGGATGCACGTTGAAAAGCCAATTAATTTTTTCAGCATACACCACCACCACCTCGTGGCCAGATGCCTCAAGCGCCAAGAATTCAATATACACTGCAGTTGGAATTCTAAGAGCCTCCAAACTAAATGCTACCAACAGATCCTCAACAAACTACACCAGCATCCTGTGTGAGCTGCTCACAACTTTTTAATTACCTGTGAAGAGAAAAAAGTATCCTACACGCGAACTGTACCATTTCAGTTTCAAGGCAGCTTAAAGAGCTATTTACTTCATGCTGTAACTGAAGGAAGCTGCTACCCATAGGCAAATGAGACACAAGAATATTGTCATTATGACTTTGAATGCCCAGTACAAATTTCCCCTTTTTTACTTCTACAACGAAACAGGAAAACTAAGACAATAAAGACAAATATGCTGAATTTCTTCTCCTAGTCCATTTGCTGATTTTGAAAAATGCCTCCAACTCCCCAAGTAAAAAGGGATTTCAGAAACATTTCCATATTTACTTTAACTGAGATGCAAATATCAAATTATACTGGAGAGGAAAACTGAAAGCACTGCCCCTCCAATAAACCTGCTCACAACTGTAAAAGATACAACAGCAAAATACTCTGAAAGCAGTGTTTAAAGTGGGGCAAATAACATAGGACAGACAACGGAAAGAAAAAGAAGGTTGCTAGAATAGCTTGACAGAGAACAAAAATCAGTACAAGAAAATAATGTGTCTTAGAAAAGACTAAGATGACTTACCTCCAGCTGAAAACTCTTTATGCTGTTATTAGGCTTATCTGCCAAGCAGAACTGTAAACTGGTTTACTAACCCAGAAATTCCAAACGTACATGTACTAATAGATAATTATGAAAGTGTCCACTGAATGTGTTATCTGTCAAAGTGACAGAGGCTCTTTTTGGCTTCCCCTTTCTACATGCTTACTGCTAGAAAGACTCACCAACAGTTGTACCATCTTCACCCATAATGCACTTCACGGAGGTGATGATTTGCTCCACAACAGGAGGTGACATTGATGTGGCATACGCAGCACTGTGAGAGTATGTCCTGAGGTAATCAATCAGTTCCTAGCAAAACACAAGAAGCATCAGACACAGCCTTCCTAGCACTCAGAGAAATGCTTCTGTCATATCTTTAATCACAATAAAACAGGACACCACAAAAAACGTCCTTCAGAATACCCCATAAGAGAACAAGTATCTCAAGGATTAATTTTACAGTACAAGAAACAGCAGGGACATGACAAGTCATAATAATGTCACAGGGCAAGAATGTATGTTGACCAGAGACAAATGTCTATGATAGACTTGTTTAGCCAACACCATCAGCAGTGGACTGCAACAAGGGTTTACATCATGTTTGCATTACTTGAGCTGTGTCCAGGGTGAGTTTCAAAAGTGTTTATTATAACAGTGCAAATATAAAGAAAATTAAATAGTGGGGAGCAGGATCCATAGGTGTTTACGGATCATGCTCAATATACTTTTTTCCCCACAAAAACCACCAAAAAAGGGAACAGGTCACAAAATCTTTTCTCTCGTTCATCAGCACAATATAAATAAAGCATTAGGTGTAATTTAAGAGTGCACGAACCTCAGCCTCATCCTTCTGCATTTCCCAGTTAAACACATATGCTATTTTTCTTAGAGGGCAAAAACAGATCATATAGGAACAAAGGACCAACACACCTTACATCTAGGCTGCTTGCAAACTGTAACAAAACCATACTAAAATATTATAAACATCAGTATGAATGCCAGGACAGATTCTGTCTTTTGCTGCCATAAAATGAATAATGACAGCTCTGTAGCTACCACAAGCTGCAAATGTATTATAAAAACATGCGGAAGTGTTCTGTTGCTGTCTGCCTAAGGTCAGAGTTCAAGGAAAGGAAGTCATAAAGGGACTTTGAAATAAACTAGGTAAGAAGATTTAAGGCCTCTTACCTCTGAAGCAATTCCTCAATCGGTAGCTAAAGCAGTTGCAAAGGACTCTTAGCTGCTTTACCTTACGCCATGGAGTCAATCCCACCAGCTCACTACCTTTGTAAAAAGATTTTTTTTCTGGGGAAGTTGTTGAAGTAATTTTACACCCCACAAGGAATATCTCAAAGTTCCATCTCCATTTGGATGGGTGGAAGTAATTATCACAATTAATATGTAAAAAATTATTGTCCTGGTAGGAAAATGGTAGAATTTTACCCTCAAATAAAGCTTAGAAGCCTGATCTGTGAGATCAGATATTTTATGATATTAGAAAGGTGACACAGGGAATTGTCTACATCATCCCTCTGAGAATTAGAGATTTGGCAAGGGCAACACCTTCTAGCTGTACTTTCCAATAGAAAAGAGATAGTACCCGAAAAAGAACCCCAAAAGAACTCAAAACCTCAAACAAATAAAATGCCAAAACAAACAAACAAAAACCAAAACAAGCAACCAGCTAAAAAAGAAAAAGTCTTTTCAGAAAGCAAACTGCTTGCGCCCAGGAGAAATCAATTCTACCAGACTAACCTAAGAGGATTTTCCTCCAAATGGGTCGAAAAACTTAAGCTTTTGGCATTTTTCCCTCAAGTCTCATTAAAAGTAACATCAAGAAATCCCTGCTTCCTGGCTCCTAGCGTTCCTAGAAAGATATTACATCACTACTGTACATTCTGCAAACTCAGATCATCACTGACCATGTAAGAACTAAACAATTATGAGGTATTTTACTAAACTAGACTCTTCTGCACTGCCAACTTTCACAGGATTAGACAGCATGTAAAATTATGAAACAAATGGACAATAGGGTACTTGAGGAACAGATTAAATCTGAAATCCTTAATGAAGAATTCCACCACCTGCCTGAAATGGACTTCACCACCAGCCATGAGATTCCCAGCTTTTTACCTTCTTGCCCCCAATGTATCCTCCTGCAGCTCCAAAGCTTTTGGTGAATGTTCCCATCATAACATCCACATCTTCAGGACTGAGTCCAAAATACTCCACTACACCCCGGCCACTGGGACCCAGGGCACCTATACTGTGAGCTTCATCAAGGTACAGATAGGATTTGTACTTCTTCTTAAGGGCAATCACTTCAGGCAAACGGACTATGGATCCCTCCATACTGTTGAGAAACAAAAATTCAGTATAAGTTGATTTAATAGTTGGGACCACCTTATAAAGTCACTAGGCTTTCATTGCTTCACTCTTTCAGTAATTACAAACACCTAAAATTTGCTAGACACATTACAGTCTGAAGAGGTGCACCTCTCCCCCTTGCACGTGGGGCCCAGATCTCTGCTTTCTACCTGTTCAGCATCTATGGGATACTGACACACAGACTAAACAGTAGCAGCAACAGTAAGTTAGGGCATAGGAATGTGTTCAGTGATCATTCATTTATAAAATTATCTCAGGTTTACTTCCATCCTAATGTCAGTATTCTGACTTGACATCTACTTACCTGATGTTTTAAGAACTGACTAGGCTTTCATTAGTAACACTCCAAAACACCACATTTTGTGCTGAAAGTCACTATGATTTAAGTGCCTAACACAGCTATCCCTACTCCTCCTACTCACTCTTTGCAAAAACATTAAATTTGTGCAATTCCATTCACACTACCATAATCTACTGAGCACAGAAAGAATGGAATGGAGAAGCAACTTAAGACCTCAGCTCTGATATAAATAATTAGTTTTGATTAATTAATTTCTACAATCTAATCAGGATGTGGGAAGCATTGTGATAACACCAGGTGCAGCTACAGTTCTAGCAACAGAAAGCCGAGGATGTGAGACATACACAGGGTAACTTAATTCACAGATGAGACTAATGAAACAACTATGAAGTGACAATATTCATAGTTTGATTTGGCAAAGAAACCCAAACACTAAGCATTTAGATCTCATGTGGAGGGTCTTAGGAATATAAAGAATAGTTTGTACCTGTATATTCCTTCCACCAAGATAAGAATTTTTTTCCAGGGCCTCCGTGTACGAGGTTGCCCATGCACAATAGCATCTTTGAGCAGCTTCTCCAGGCTTTGCATATCTGCACCAGAAATTACTGTTAAATGGTACCAAAACAGCTACTAGCTTGAACTTTGACATGACTAAAGACAGCAATACTCCAGAAAGGCACAAATTGCTCCAGCATGGAGGACAGACCATATATAAGTCAATAAGCACAGGCTTCATCTACCTACAGGCCCATGGATGAGATTGAAGGGAATAGGTGACTGTATGAACTCCAAGGAAGAATTTCATTATTCTAAACTAAAAGCACAAGTTAGAGCATTAGGCACAAAGAAAGTGGGGGGGTGGTGGAAAGGGGTGGGGTGTGGAATGAAAAAACGAAGGTATCTCATTCTGATGAAAAGAGAAGGCAATTTAGGTAGTAAGAATGTCCTTGTGGATAGAAATAATTCAGAATAGAACAACACAATAGAGCTAGAACACAAGAAGTTCAAGGATAATGAATTAAAGATAAGTAGAAGATAGACCAAAGTGCAGGAAAAGAAGCAAGGCAAGTGTACTTTTTTATTTCTTTGTTTAAAATTGAAGGGATTGGCAGTGTGGAACAGGAAGCTTCTAAACCAAAGATAAAAGAGAAAAATGAGAACCACCAGTGTAGGAAAGAGGACAATGTTCAGCATATCAGAAACAAGACAGATGAAGCTGTTAGCAGAAATGTATTCTGAAATCTTACAAGCTTTGGTTACAAACACTTGACATGATCCTAAGAGACCTAACTAATGTGAACAAACATATACACGTGGAATCAGTCCTGAAAAAAACTCTGAGGAAAGGGTGAAGATGGGATTAATCAAAGCACAGAATCCAAGTGCTGAGCAAGAGACAGATATAAACACTAGGGCATGAAAAAAAGCACAAAGCAATCATGAAAAGAGAATTGGTAGACTAGGGCAGTTGTAGCAGCAAGAGGAGCTTGTGAACTAGATCTAGACTAAAAACTGTACAGCAAAGTAGGTCAGTTAATGAACTGCTGAAAGACAGCTAATGTTCAGAAAGTCAACGATGAAGAAATCAGCAGTGTAGTGCCTGTCTCCAACAGGTCTCTCAGTGAAGGAAAGACAAGGTTAGTGCAGTTAGGGAGAACAATGGAAAATAAACTTCTACTCTAATTTTTCAAGAAGGAGGGGAAGATGAGTCTGACCTTAATAAAAAGGACAAACTACAGAATAAGGCAGGAAAAAAATAAAAACACTGAACAAGAAATTTCAGGGGAATTTCTCATTCCCCTCCCCCTTTAATTTCTAAAAATCTGAATATGAACGAAGCCATTAACATCTGAAGATAATTACGTTAACAAGGCAGCATAGAGTATAACAAGAGTAGGACTGAGAACACGTGCAGAAATATGAACTGAACATCACCTTGACAGGCCAAGACCATTGTTTGCATTTTGCCTTGATTCAAATCTGCCATTACATTCTCTTCCACAGAAATCCACCATCTAGAATGTTTCTAGAATATCCCACAATTTCACCAGTGCTAGTTTGTACCCCATTCCCACAAATCATCTATTTTTCATCAGAGCAGCTTCTAGGTCCTTCTCCCTATAGCCAGAACTATGTTTGTCACCAATGGTCTTCGAAATTCTGCAACTGGATGCAGTGTTCAGAAGTATGTCTATACTAATGCAGAAGTTGAATGCAAAGCTTTTGTGATCTTGCCCAGCAACTAAAATTTATGAAGCATTAAAAAGAAAAAATTAATGTTACAATAAGCTCTACTTTTTTGTAAAACGAATTATTCAAATGATAGAAAACAAGAAAGAGCGAACACAGAAGAAACAGTAAGCACAGCAGAGAGAATCCACACTATCAAGTAGGACAAAGAAAGAAAACTAACTGCAGTCCCCCAAGTTTTGCTGTTACCACCACACACTTCAAAGAGAGCAAGAGTCATTGTGATCTCAGAGACTGACACTATAAAGAGTACTAGGAGTACCTGAAGAATGAAGGTAGTTCTTACTAATCAAGAACAATCAGGTGCCTGTTTCATCAAGAGTAAGAGAAGGAAATTCTAGGTAGTTTTAACCTGAAAGTTATTATAAATACCTCCTTTGGAGGAAGATGAAACTAGGAAATTTAAAAATCTGTGTATTTTAGAAACAAATACTTAAATACTTAAGGCAAGTAATCCATTGAACTTAATCTATGCTTCATGTCCCAAAAATTCTTTTAGTATTACAATGTGCCAATTCATGACTGTGTCGTTTAGCTAGGACATCTGCAATTATAAGCTTTTGTTATGGTAGGAGCATGTTAGCATCTAGTTCTAAAATTAAACTTTCTTATCCCCCAAACTGTAACCTAGACCCCTACAAGACTGCATTATTACGTGACACAGACTGCTAGAATAGTCTAACCACACTGAGCTACCCAAGGATAGTAGAACAAGAAACTGTGTTAAAACATCAGTGCCCGTAGACCTGCCAAAGGGTAGCCTGTTCTTCTCCATATGCAGAAGATGTAAGCCAGAACAGCTTCACAATAAAAGTGTTATTAGTTGGGACTGAACATATATAAAAAATCTGATTCAGGATGATTCTCAACTTTCAGTAGCAGCAGTCTTCTGACCTTTTAGGTAACTAGCAATTGATTTCCTTGCATGAAATTGGATTTCTGGCTATCCGAAGATAGAAAATATTGTATCTGATCTATAGCACCTGCAGAAAGGCAGAGTCCACCATCTGATACTTACTGTTGTGCTTAAAGATTCGAATAGTTGCTCCTGACAGTCTTGCTCCGAGCACTAGTGATGCATGATTCAGTTCATCACTCAAGATCAGACAGCCCTGAATTAGAAGGGGAAAGAGGAAGATATTGAAAAGGTTATGTTTCACAGCCAAGCATGTAACACCTTTCAGCTCTGAAGTGCTTCAAGATCATTCAAGAAAAGAAATTCTAACATAAATGCAGCTAGTCCAGGCAAGACTTGCTAAGATCCAATTTGAAGCCATAGTATGGCAAATAAAAATACATAACTGCTCTTAACTGAAAGAACCGCTCAAGTTTCACCTTTCCTGGAAGTCCTGCAGCTGAATCTGCCTGAATATCTCACGCTGCTGCTGAGTACTCATCTTCCTATGCAGTCAGGTAAAACAGGGAGCAGAGCAGCTTGCCACAGTTCACTCAGCAGGTCTACAGTGCTGCTAAGAAACAGGACACCCAAGTCCTAGATTAAAGGCCTTCTCAAAGTTGCACTATTACTTTCATTAGGAGGCAACCACTGACTAAACCCACGTGTAGATGGAGGCAATATACAAGAGACAGAAAGTGAAAAACAGAATTGCATGGTGAAACGGAGAAGTTTTCTGAAGCCATTAAACATGACACTGAATTAATTTGCTTCTTCAAAAAAACCCAGAACAGAAATCCTTGGACAAACATTAAAACAGGATATGTATGTTTTGAGAGCAGTGATGATTACTGGTCAATAGCTGATATGCTGAACATTCAGTCACAGCATTATCTCTGTAGACTACAAGAATGTATGTATATTGGGGAATTAATATATAAGGGAGCAACAGTATTTCTAAGTAACCTTGGCCCACTCCAATTACTATGCAAACGTACTGCAACTTTAGAAGTGACTTTGCTCAGTTAAAAATCTAGAAAGGGTGTCAAGATGCTGAAGATCTCACACTGAAACATGCTCCTTCCATGCTTGTCTAATAACAACTGATGGAGGGACAAATCAAGAGGATTTCTTCTCTGCAATGGAATTACTAGAAAGGACTGTGAAAAGCATTGCCTATAGTTAGACAGAGTGTCACAGACAACAGGAGTACTTTCTCCACAACAAAGGAAACTGCACTAGAACTGCGATGCACCTAGAAACATTCTACACTGTGAGAAAGCTCGAGATTGGTTTTCCCCAAAAACTGCAACAAATGTTGTGTGTTCATACTGCTGCTACAAACATTCACATTATATATTTCATAGACTTGGCATATGAAGTATGGAAATTTCCAACTAGTGTTTGCTCTTTGGAACTACTATACCAGACAGAGTATGTATACATCAGAGGGCATTGCTGTTAAACATTACTATATCAAAAAACATGTATATAATAATCCAGTACTAGTATTCTTCTTGAATGGTAGGAAAGCAGGAAAAGTCACATATTTTTAAAAAAAAAAAAAAAAAAAAACAGAAGAGATTAATTGTCTAGGAAAAGCTTTTCCATAAAAACAAGGATGAGCTTGTGGTGGAAAAAGCAGACAATAAATTGATGAGCAGTAGCAGCCTCTTTTCACCCTCTGCTAATAGGACATTCCAATAGAAACAAATTAATTTGAAACTGAAGAAGTAGTAGAGTCTAGTACTGTCTGCCACTAGAGAGAGGGCAATGGGTCACATAAGCCACTGGCACAGAACAGCAATCACTGAGGATCATATGTAAAACTGGGTGATGCTACCACAATGGTAAGACTTCAGCTGCATTTATCAGCAAATTTACATTTGAGAAAGCATCCAGGACAAGGCTAACAGTAACTGGAGATAACACTACTTGGGCTCTAGGAAAACATGTCAATGAAGATCAGGCTTATCACCACCTCCTGCAAGGCCGATTGAAGTGAATGCCATATTTTACCACAGAGTGCTACGTACATGAATTGTGAGTTCAGTCCTGAGCACTTAATTTTACAATTCACCTATATATGGAAATTAATTTGCTTTCTTACAACCAAAAAAATATCTTTCAAGCATCATTGTTCTAACTCCATTGTCTAGTCTCTCTCAATCCAGAGCTATGATGAAAAGCTCTGTGCTAAAGGCAGTACAGAATGGTGTTATTACCTAGTTACACTAACTGCATTAATGATACTTAATCCAAAACAGGCAAGTTTGAGAGTCTAGCTTAGCCTCAAATGGTCTAACAACTTCTGACTAAGTAACCCTCAAATTTCACATTATCTGTGGTCTAGACTCAGCATACTTGGCAGTGACTGTACCAGGCACATGGCAACTTGGCTGTGAGCAGAGGGTCTCTGCTGCTGAAAACTGCCAGGTGCAGAAAGACCTGTTTTCAGTGATGCTTTAACAGTGCTGAAATACGACTTTCAGTCTACACCAACTGTACCTATTTTCAGCATCTGCTTAGTAGAGGCTGCTGTTAACAAGACATAGTGAATAAAGATCAACTAAATAATGATGAAGCTTTTGAATTCCTTTTGCTGACTAATGCTGATCAAATTATGGCATAGAGATGGATCTAGGATAGTCAGACTGTATTCGTTGCTACTGTAAGAGGATTCAGCAGGAACATAAACTAAGTGCTTCAGGATTCCACAGAGCAGAAAAAGAACAGGTGGCCCAGTACATGTGAGCAACTATACTCAGTAGCTTGTTTTTAGCTAATTAAGTAGTAATATAGGAGTCCAGATACCATTAACTTCAAAGATATCTTGTATTCCAAGCAGCTTTGCAGTTGAAAACGTAAGAAGGACATGCAAAAAGACACAAACAGTTATTAAAAAAAAACCAAAATAGCCCAAGAGTTTAAACAAGCCTGAGAATTTCTGAGCCTTACTGAGGACTACCAAAGTATTGCCAAACAGGTTGTGCACACACAATTAATTGTGTACTGGGTGGTGCCAAACTTCAGGATTTATGTGTCCTTATTTGCAGACAATGAAGAAATCAAATGTGCAGTGAGAAGCAACTTCAGGCAGCCAAAAAAAACATTTAGTGAACATTCTGAACTGCAAAATGGTTCATTTGACGAGAACTCTTTTCTCCGCCAGAGTGCAATTTCTGTTTGGAGAATTCACCTGAGTATAAGGGCACTTGCATTGTTATGAGGCAGAAGCTTCTTACTTACTTACTACTTCCTTACTTTATTTCAAGTGTACAAAAAACTAAGTATCCTCATGACTAATCCAGTACAGACTGCTGTACCCATTTATGACAAGAGTTGCCTTAGTAAATGTACAAGTGAGCTGCATAAAAACAGGTGTTACACGCCTTGAAATCTACTGTCCCGATTCTCTCAATGGTTGTAAAACCTACTGAAGTTCAAAGGTGGAAACTCAGGATCTGAGTAAGGTGTCTCAAGGGTATTCTCATAAGGTATTGAAGATATACAGTGAGCTCCACATAGAAAAAAAGATTGAGTAAGTTTGCAGGAGTGAGTAATTTGTAGTGACAACAACCAGCAATCTACTTAAACGCATCTGACAATGTGTACTGAATCTGAAAGGTCTCACAGAACTCATGAATCATTTTTCTGTTGAACATAAAACTGGAGAGATGTGGAAAGACAAAGAGCAAAAAAATGCAGGTAAGAGATATGTCAGAAGTAACATATGTTGCTCAGATTCATAGCACTGCAGAAGTATTTGACTCCAGAAAGACTAGATTTGAAGCACTGAATTTCTCTCTAGCATCAGACTCAAAAATGTTTTATTATGCAAAGCATTTGATATTTAAAACTTAACAGACCAAAAGAAAAGGCACATTATGTAGATAGTGATACTTCTTTGTTACAAAAAAAAAAAAAGCATGCAGGAAGACACTGCAGCTAATCTGAAAGAGAATCACCAGGATGAAAAGTTGCCAGGAAGAACAAGGCAGCGAATTTATGATCTGTAGATATCGCAAGTGGAAGATTTACAAAGTAATCGCAGGAAGTGAAAAAATAAATAAATTAAATAAAAGGAAAATAATTCACTGCACAGGGACAAACATTTCCAATAGAATAGCAGTATTAGGCTGGCAGTGAATCATTTTAAAAAAAAAACAAACCCATTCCAGTACTTGCACTATTTTACTCTATGGAGGAGCTAAAAGAACATGTATTTTGCATCAGAAGATGTAAAGAAATGTTTCACTTTTATTTCATTTTCCACTAACTGAAATACCATAGTTGGAGATACTGGACACTCAGATTAATTGTCTACTGTTTTATGGGGCACAGAATAAACACCATGAGTCTTTACAGTTGACCTTATTTTCCTCAACCAACCTTTCTACTTCTTCAAAGGAAGGGTTTTTTAGCTGTCACTCAAAGATAATAAATTCTCTATGTACCAACACGCAATTCAGCTTCTCTGTGTAGCTGACACAGTCGGTTCTTAGTGTCTCATAAGCACCAAAATACCTTCAGCCAATCAGTCTGTTAATCAGCCACCATTGCACACACCAAGGAGTAGCCTGAGGAAGCAAGCCTTAGCATGCTAGGCTTTCCCCCAGAGAGAAAGTTCTGGGCTGCTACTGGTCCTGTGGATGCTGTTTCCCAAAGAGATTTTTGCAACAGTTAGAGATGCCTACTGTGACCTACAGTTTCCATAGAGAGTATCTGCAGGGGCTGCCACTGAGGAAAAACAAAAGCAAACAAATAGCTTCTAGAAATATTAACCACTAGAATCTTTGTTAGGTGGGCTTTTGTCCATGACTTAAGCCATACCTTGCCAACTAAAGCAGGAATGTTCATAGAGTTGGTTGCAAATCCCATTCCATATGCCATTGCAGATTCCACACCTAGGAACCTGGCAACTAGCTTTTCCAGCTCCTCATGCTTGTCCAAGTTTCCTGTACATAAAACAAATGGGAAATTCAGAGTAAGGAGAGGCTTTCACTATTGCTAAATTCTACAAAGAGAATTTCCACCAACCAAGCTGCACTTTATGTAAAGGCCCATAAGGGAACACTGAAAAAAACCCACATATGAAAACATAAGTAAGACAACTGCTGTGCAATGTAAACTAAATCCAGGAAGTCAATTTGTCTTCACTGAAGTAAAAGCTGCTTTATCAGTTAGACTAAAGTTCAATGCTGCAACAATTAATGTTTCAAAGACCTGCAATCAGATACAGACTTTGAAATACACATTCAGGGAATATACCATCATCTTCCAACTTACCCATCTCCTGCCTAGTGCTGCACACCCCAGCTCCATACTGGGACAGAACTTTAGCAGCTGCTTCTTGGCAAGTCCCAGCCTTCTGTGCAAACCCAAGGTAGTTGTAGGAACCCATATTTATAATGTCTTTTATCACTCTCCCTGTGTACCTGTGTTTTAAAAACAGCACAAGTTAGGACACCCAAAATTTAAAAAATTATCTACACCAGAAGATTATTATTTCACTTTCCTAGACTACACCCTGAAATGTTAAAACTCAATAGAATCAACCATAAAATTATTTCAGTACTGCCTCTCATCATCAAACTGCAACAACCAGTGAAAAAGATTCTCTGCCTATCTTACAATCTCAAATTCCCAGAAGAGTTTACATTTACAGATGAATTTGCTATCACACATAAAATTGCTTGAGGCTTCTTGAACCATCTGTTGCTCTGACATGTTTCTCCCTCCATCCCAGAAACATACAACTTTTCTTTCAATTACAAAATGACATCCCTAGATCAATTAACTTGGCAGTCCCTCAAGCGGGATATCCTCTAACCACAGAAAGGAAACACATCTGGCACTTCTGTGCTAACAATACGTGACAAGGAGAATAAGGAAGAAGTTTAGCAGAAAAAAAATCAATTTTAATTCTTTTGCCCTTGAGAGCCAAGAAGAGACATAACTAGTTTCACCAAGTACTGTGCTGTAAACCTCTTCACATCAAACCTGTGATACGTCATTTTCAATCTGTAAAAATCCTTTATTGCATTTCTCATTTTGCTTCTACAGACTACTTCAGTCCTGACTCAAAACAATCATGTTAAATTCAGTTCAGGCAGCAGCATTTACTTCAAGTGGCAGAACTACTTCTAAATCAACTTGAAGTCACAAGCAGCAGTGCAATACAAATCTACAATCTACACCAGGTTCTTGTCATCATGCACAAAGGTATTAATTTTATTACAGGTGTATGCCCAGGAAATCTTAATACAGTAGCCAAAAGATTATATAGAAATCATCACCTTGGTGGCTAAATGCATTTCAAAAGACCAAAAATTCATTGATTCAAGCTGCTAGAAAGCTCACATTTTCATAATAAATCTTGTAATTCCCTGCTCCTTTAACCTCCCAGCCTGCAACTTGCTCTTAAGAGACCCTATATTTCAAGACAGGTCTTGCAAGTGTTTTCTTCAACTTCGACTCACGTGAATGTCCAGTTATAGTCATGGGAAACTCTCTCCATCATGTCCACTTTGGCTCCTGGCACACTGCAGATTGGACGGTTCCAGCTGTCCCGAATGCGCATGTAGAGGTTTCTGTTGTAGAAATTTTCAAAGTCCTGGTACAACGGGACAAAGTCCTGAAACACATCGAAAGCACTCAAAGTAAAAGGAAAATATGTATGACAGCAAAATAAGAGTAAGAGGATTAATTCTTTTCTGTCATTCTGGTGTAATGAAAAAACTCAAGAAAACACAAAACATAAAATAACCCCCTTCATTAAATCCTTGGGCATATAACCTTTGCAGGAGAGGTATAGTTAGCCTTCGAGTTAAGCAGAGCAAGGGAACATGCAATGGCTTTTTGGCACCAAACAGTATGCGCTGCTCTACTGAATACACAAAGACTTTGAAAACTAATGTGCTCTACCATATTTTACTCTGTGCATAAGGAATGCATTTAATATAGCACCACTAGCATTATTTTACACATTACCACTAGAACTTTCCACAGTTTTTTGTTCTGAATAGTAGCTAATAAGCTACATTATGACACCTCTCTTCTGCACAGCTTATCAACACTGAAGTCTCACATGATTTTTATGAATGAGCATTTCCTGAATCTTAGCTTCCCTTCCAATGTTTTCCAGGAAAAGTAAGTGACTGCCTTGAATGGATAACACAAGAATGTCAAACTAACTGTGGCAGCAAGGACATCTGAGCACTCGAGAACATTTTTTTCTTGCTCCAAAGTCACAAGATTTCCTTTTTACTATTCAATTAAATAAAGTTTGACATTTAGTAGCGATAAGAATGCATAATTAATTTGCTTCTGTTGGGGGGGAAAAAAAAGGGCACCTTTTTAATAATCTACAGAAGGAAAAAGTAGAATTTATTACAAAGGTAAGAGCCAGCAGAGCACTTCTTCCTGTTTTGCACATGAAAAATGCAAACATTGTGATGGGAATTTTATTTTTGGTCATAGTATGAGAAAGGCAGAGTATCTCACCAAGTATTACAGTGTCAGACATTTGTACCACTGAAGCAAAACTGGGAGCATTTATGGCAGATTTTCAATAAAAACACAAAGAGGCACTGACAAGCTCGAACTTACAATGCTTGCTTACAGGAGGAGTACTTTTTTCATTACCTTCCTATTTTAATGATTTAACAACTTTGTCCCTGCAAAAGGAAGGAGTAAAGGAACCTTTAGGCCCACACCTTTGCATCCTCCTACCAGCAGCTGCACAGGAAAGACCAAGCCCAAAAGGGCCAACTTCTAAGCAGATACAGTTGCACCTAAACCCATTTCTGATTTGCCTGTGTCAAAAAGGCACAAAGATACTAACTTTCATCATTTCCACTATGGAAAAACAACCCAAATTTAGCTAGCAATCACTCTTCCAGAGAATTACAAGTATGTCCTTTCTCAAAGACAGATAGTGAGAATGAAATTTCTAGGTCCTAAGATGCACAGAAGGGCAATTATTTCTTCCATATTCCTGTCCCAACTCATGACACAAAATCAAAATAATTATCTACAATTGTTTCAAACCCTCTGCTATGTTATTTGTATAGGGGTGGGGGAAGTGAGATCAAAAAGAAAGCATGGCACATTAGAAGATCAATACTTGAGAGACTTGTTAAATTTAATTACAATCTACTGAGATGCTTCTAAGTATTTTCAACTCCTCTTAACCATCTATGCACAAGAGTTTAGCTTTGCAATAGTTATCCAAGCACACCAACTATGTGACCTGAGAACAACTGATATTTTAGCCAAGGTTCTTGGCTAGGTGGGGGAGGCTGGAAATGAGTCATTATACCAACTCAAGCAGGTATGCCTGGGTTGATACAGCCCAATCCCACTTCAGATTACTCATCAGATGAGTTTTCGTTTGAAACCCGAGCTGACAAAGCCAGAACAGTAACAAGCTCAACTGGTGAGATAAGGACAATCACCCACAACAGGTTGGCCCCACCGGTATATGTAACACAGGCATGATCTTAAAAGCCATCGACAGAACTAAGTTTAAAGGGATTTAACCGTGAAGTAGAGAAGTTCTCTGAACCTAATGGATTATGATAAGGAAAAAACAGGTCTCAAAAGTCAACAAGAAATCAAGGAATAAATTATGGGTAAGGGAATTAAAGTTTAATATGGGACACTAGCCTTAGTTTTTTGGGGTATCGAGTTGTAGGTTTATAGTAAAGGGCTTTAAGTGTTGGTATCAGCATACAGTCAACTCCTTTGTTATCTATATATGTACCCCTCCCTCAAACAAACCATCCTCAGATAGGTTTCATGAGAAAGTTCCTTGGAATAAGACAGGCAGGAAGTGTTATTTTGGCATAATGCAAAAATGGATTGTCTACTTCCTCAGTAATCCTAACCCCACTGAGGGGTTCTCACGACCCATGTATCTGAGAACATAAAAAACAAAGGGTAAGGATATTGTGCCTTTATAAACTGATACGGAGTTTTGGAGTTTCAGAGCCCAGAGCCCTCTTTTGGAGCTGGCATACAGGAGCAGATGGTCTGCTGGTTGGTTTGGGGGTTGGTTTGTTTGTTTACCTCCTCCATCCTTCTACAGCGTGGCGTTCCAGACGAACAGTAGATAGTACAACAAAAAGACCACTTGAATTCCTCATGCTAATTTATGTTTTCAATCTTTGAACCAAAAAAGAAATAAACACCTGAGGAGGAATGGAAGGATGAAATCTATCAATCCACAGTTTCATCCAGAGGGTGTTCACCCAGAGGGCACTGGAAGAGGCTCCCAAGGGAAGTGGGCACAGCACCAAGCCTGACAGAGATTGACAAGTTTGGAAATGCTCTCAGGCACATGGCATGACTCCTTGGGATGTCCGGTGCAGGCCCAAGAGCTGGACTTCAATGTCCTTGTGAGTGCCTTTCAACTTAGCATATTCTGTGATTTCAAATTTTTGACACATGTAGCCACAGTGCTCTGCTGCAACAGGGTCCTAGAGCTGGAAGCAATCACTATCACTTTTAAATGGCCTTCAGATCTTGCTATTTTTCCATCAAATTCTCGTCTTATTTCAGATCCAACACTCTTCCTAGCTGTAAGGGTCCCTAAGAGTATCAGCCTGAGATGAAACAATTTCATTCAGAAGAAAAATATTCTAGGAGTTGCTTCTTTGAGCAATCTTCTGAGTAAGCAAACAACTGCAACACTGGTCCCAAAAGAGGGAGCAGAAGCAGCCAGTTCTTTCATTTGTGGAGCTAAAAAACCCCTAAACAGCTCTATTCCTGTCAATTTAAGCCTGGAACACATCCCCTATTAGTGAGGGGATGCCTGATGAAGAAATCGGAAGCACTAGTGGTCTCCCAGAAGCCTGAAAAGCATAGCAATTTCAGTGAAAAGCACAGCCAATCACGGGAAGAATAAAATTCTCCCTTGGGGTGCAACACCTTAGCATAGGTGATTTGAGAATCCATTATTTCATCATACTCTAAATTAGTATTACAACAAGTGAAGGTCATAATGAGAGCATTGTTGCCTTTAGCTCAGGACACAGGAACATGCAAATGCAGTGATTATGCTACTTCTAGAGCCAAGTTTTCACAGCATTGCACCTAGCTAACAAATGGTACCATGAGCACCAGCAGGGCTTATCTGCAATTTGCATAATGTGTTCTCTGATAACACATAACTGACTCTGAACAGAAATCGAGCAGACAATTGCAACAAATTTCAGGCTTCTAAAAGGAAGCAGAAAGACTAGTTTCATCTCGCTGTTACGTGAGTCAAGAAGAGTGGAGCAATAACTGTGGGTAGCCTTTGTACCATCAGGAGGCCGCTGATGAGCTACACAGATGCTAAGACAACATGGAACAAATGACTCCAGTTTACTGCCCCTGAAATATTCCTACAGCTGGACTCCTCTGAGCTTGTGCTTGAAATCCCCAGATGCTAGAAACACGGTCTAACTGGGCAAGCTCCAGAGCATGAAGCAGTATATTAGAGAATTACCAGCCCCATTTACAGTCACTCCAGAACACAAATCATACTACGTAATCAACAGGCAAATCAGACTGGAGGAAAGGTAAAAGTGATTTTCATCCTGCCTGTAAAATCCTAGAAGCATTTTGCAGATTTAACTATATTGTATGACCAGACAGCACACTAAATTGGGTATGTATAAATTGATTCCAGGGTAATTGAGAATTGTTAATCTTGCCATTTACCCATGCCTAAAACAGGCCAGTAATGCTTCAGAGAGGATGTGCTACACAACACTGGTTTCCAGGAAAAGCTCAGCTGGATATATTTTAAACAAAGCCAAAACTCATGAAACGATTTCCTGGAAATCGGTACTAGCAAAGTCTGTCCCTTTTCACCCTTTTGTGTTTCAACAGTGAGTGAAAATTAGGTTTTCCTGGAATCATTCATATCAATGCATGGCTCTAATAAATTCCAAGGAATTTACCTGCCATCAGAGACAACTGTAATTCAAACCTGTTCAAAATCCTGCTCTGCTCTTGAAATTAGTTTGGTTCATTCAGCCCTTTACAAAATACTTCCTCACATTATGTAATTTTGTAATTTTTCACCTAAGCAATTATGAACTATTTCAAAAAGGTAAGGCTAATCCTTTTGCTTGATACTTAAGAAAATCATAATAACCTAGTTGGCTCTTCAGAATTTCAATAATAAAAAAGTTACCTTCCACACAGAGCTCACAAATCTGTCAGAAAGTACCCCAGCGTAATCACAGGAGTCCTCTGATATGCAGGTATTAATAATAATAAAAAAGGAGAGTTTTGAGCCTCTTCTGCACAGTAGTATCTGCGTTCCCTTACCAAAAGGTGACTGGGTTGTCATCCAGCAAAGAGATTCAAATATTGGAGAAAATAATTTCAAAACAAGTAATTGAGCACACACCTCCCCCTCCACCACCAAAATAACCCCTGACTCCCACACTAGACATGCTGCAACGTGCTCTCATCAATTCATCTGCAGGCAAACAAAGCTTAAAGCAGCAAAGGGTGAGGATAAGTACTGTATGTTCTAGACCTCACATGACCACTTTTCTATTTGTCTGGTATCAGAAACAGCTATTACAATCTAAGTGCTAGAGACATTATTTGGGGAAGTACACTAGGCTGAGATTTCTCCAACACCAAAATGTCTTTAAACAGGATTTCCTATTTTTCATTCTTACGCAATATTCGCTGGCACTTCTTATTAGCTCCATCCACAGACATCCTGTGTACAAACCAAAACCAGAATACATGCATCTCTTCATGGAAGCCATAACCAACACAGAAAGTGAAAGAGTTTCAATTCAGCTGTCCAGAAGGCATACTTGTTAAGCAAATGTGTTTCAGGGTAAGATGCAATGCTGAGTTAATTTATAAAAAAATTCAGGGCTACATTTTTTTTAGGACTAGGATAATCTGTTGCTAACAACCTCTATGCTTCAAGGTCCTCTGTGGCAATCTTTACTGAGAGCCTAATATCAATAACGTGTTACTGAATTAGACCTACTGTCCCCTTTTTGCACACTCACTCATGTAAGAGCCATGACTGCTCTCACAGAAAAGGGCTGCTGTAAGCAGTTCTTACACACTGATAACAGGACAAATGTTTCACAACAACCCTGCCAATATATAACAATATATTACAAATATAACAATTACAGTATAGAGTAACTGCACCAATGCTTCAGTTACTCCTTTACAATCCTCAACCTCATGAACACACGCCAATATTTAAACTCTTATTCTAATGTCTTGGTAGTTTTCTGAGACTGTTTTACTTTCATTCTAACGTCTTGGTAGATTTCTGCAACTGTTTTGACTGCTCTCCACTGCATCGACTTCTACTTTATACACAGAAAAATATAATGGTGTCATGTTCTCAAGTGTCATAAATCAAAGTAGCTCAAAAGACATTAATGAACACATCAAGTTTCAAGTTGAGATTTAACCAGCGTTCTTTAATCAGATATTTTAACTGTTAAAAGGGATCCAAGATTTTTACTTTCATATTCCAGAAATCAGTTTTGGCAATGGTGTAAATTTAAACTCCTGTACTTCTAACCAATACGAAATGCCTTTTACTCATTAAACTCCTGTAAGAATGTTTCTGTTTTGGAATTTAGTGCCCTACTATGAATCTGCTTAATTCTACCCCACAATGTTCACAGAAAGAAGCTACTGTGAGGTAATTTTAGGCACTGGTCCTTAGCTAATTTACTGTAAAAAGACATGCACTTTACTTCAGTGCTGTCTGCAAAAAAATGCTCCAAAGGAGCCTTCCCTTTTTAAGCTCCTCCCTGCCACCCTTGATTATTTTTTTGCCTTACTGAGATGTCCCTTCTGCCTCCCTCTCCCCTCCAATTTTCTGCTAGCCAACTGCTTGTGTGGCTGCACAGAGAACTAGAAATCAGTAACTGGAAAAGGAACTCCCTTACCGTTTTATAAGCCAGATTGGCTTGCCAAAGCAGTTGAGAAAAACAGAACCCAAATCAGCAAGAGTAAGACCTTTGGAGAAAGCACACTGGTAGTCACACTCTTCTAAAAGGGCTCACATTAAGAGTTAGCAAGAAAAGAGCTTGTGAACTTCATGTTTCAACAGTAGCTTCCTAACAACAACTAACTCCTGTGGGGAATAAAGATCTCTCAAAATAACTTACAAGTACTGAAAATTAGAATTATCCATTCCAGGCCAACTGCTGAAGCAGGCAAGTCCTTTCACCTGGTAACAGATACTTTTGTGAATAGGTCTTAACATGAATTAATTCTTCCTAATCACTATCAGTGAGCCAGGAGTCAGTACCTCAAATTACTCACCAGCTAACCTGCTAGTGCTCTGGACTCCAAATGAATTTAAAGTTAGATAGCTTGATCTCTGGATCTGACCCACAAGCTTCTCTTTGCAACTGCTTAAGGTAAAGAGAATTAATAACATTTCCAAATCAAAACTCGACCATCAGATCAGCATCAGAAAGCCTCCCACTGGTGTCAAACTAAAACCAGTCTTTCTTTAGGTACTGATGCTGGAACATGCAGTCTCTCTTCCCCAAACCCTTGTTTCTGCAGCTGGGGGATCTTTCAGTACATTGATATAACTGTTGATATAGCTTCGCAGTGAGACAGATGAGGAAACTACTCTGAGGAAAAATAACTCAAAAGAAACATTTTTTTATGACACAGCAGTACTTTTATAGTACTTGAGGCATCCCGAAGACAAGGAAAACAGCAGAAAACTTTGAACATCACTTCTCCCCAAAGAAACAGTCAAGCCCCAGCCACAATTTCCAACTGAACATTATTTTCCCAGTTGTTACCTTCTGTTCTTCTCTTTCTGTTGCATTTTGGCACTTCTCAATCTTCCACTGCCGCATGAAATCTCGCAGATATCCAAACAGAGTGAGAACACCATAGCCTACATAGGTCAGCACAGCAACCAGCATTGGTGTTTCTTCAAAAGCTTCATTGAAAGGCCTTTTGTATAATCCTCCATTGTGCACAATATGATTTATCTATAGCAAAAATTTAAAAAGAGGCAGTTGAGGTATTAATTCAAGAAAAGGCAGATAGACATTTCAGAGTAGTCCCCAGCCCTGTGGTCAGTTATAGGCTCTGCATCCCCCACCACTCAGCAAAAAGGGCTTCCAGCTAATTTCAGCCGTTACTGATAAATATTGCCAGCCTCCATAAACGAAGTTGCCAAGTTGCTGATACAACCCAAGCCACAGTTACCAACCTATGGCAGTTTAATCTAACATCTCATTAAAATTATTTAGTTTGCAAAGCTACATACAGAGCATTGCTTACATCTAGGCAAACCAAAATGAAAAAAGTGCCTTCACCAAGAGGGCATAAATAACAGAACAGTGATGCTTCCCAGGATTACTACAGAGAAAAACAAAATAGAAAGTAATAGTTGTATTGATCTAAACAATATATTCTCAGACTTGGAAGCCTATATTAGTGTAACAAAACAATCATAATCCACGTGTCTCCGTAGCTGCTAGCCTAAAGATGCTGACATAAACACTGTACTCATCCATGAGGCGGACATGACACCACAGACAAACAAGTCATTGTATATAGAGTCTCAACACGGCATATATGTCAGCACACAGAACAAAG
Source organism: Callaeas wilsoni (assembly GCA_013398955.1). Taxonomy (NCBI): domain Eukaryota; kingdom Metazoa; phylum Chordata; class Aves; order Passeriformes; family Callaeidae; genus Callaeas; species Callaeas wilsoni. The sequence goes on from VWPU01004567.1 coordinate 68,102, forward strand.
CATGGCTTTCTGCATAAAATCCATAAAAAAGTCATCTTGCTACTTACATGTCATCGGAAGGTAAGAGATTTATTAGCTGCCTAGTACATACAACAGGTCTATCTCAAGTACAATTACTAGAATATGCAATATTTGTGACTATTACAGAGAAACTTTACAGGTACCCAATATTAACACTGTGCTCAGCCAATATTAACACTGGGGAAAAAGATCACAGTTTTAACTAGACTACTGTTTCAAATAGTTAAGTTAAAGATCAGGTCTCATAAATCAATGAACGAAAACATAGAAATCTAGCCACTAGATGCAAATTGCTACCTGCATGGCTAAGTTATAAAATGCCTGCATGATAATATAATAGCTACATATGAAAGAACATTCTACAAGACACAAATCCCCTTTGTGTAGCACCAAATATATATAAAAATAAGAAATGTACTTCTTAAAATGTACTAATCAAGCAACCTCAACACCTAGGAAAGAGATGGAATCTAAATTCATCAAAAAAAGACAATGGCAAATTGTCACCTGAAGGGTGTGGGCCAGCAGACAGAATAAAACTAGTTATTCACCTATGTCACTCATATTATCATATGGGAAAGTAAGGTAGAATCATACTAACCTCTACAACATTTGATGAATCAATAAGGCACACATACTTGTTGGCCTCACCAAACACTGCTTTATTTGGAAAGGGATTTGCTCATCTCAGGTGCCGGAGCAAGTCCAAGTCTGTATTTCAAGTATTAGTATCGTGAAAGCAATTTTTCAGAAGCAAGGGTCTATTCTTAGGGATACAATTATGTTATAGCTATGCAGTCACTGAGTATAAACCACAACAGCACCTTGCCTCCTGATAGCCATTTCTACCTCTTCCCTTCTGCTGACACGGTTTTAAGCAAGGCAAATCCTTGATTTGGTCACCATAGCTGTGAGGACTCTAGAATAAGTGTTAAGTATGGAAAAAAAATAGCAAAGAGAGTAGGAACTTCTCTTTTAGCAGCAGCACTTAAAGCCAGATGCAGGTAACTAACTTGCAGTGCTTTGAGGCCAGGTTTAATACTGAAGCATTATTTTAAAAACACACTGCATACAGTTGTGGCTTAAGTTAGAAAATTACCATGGCTTTGGAACAAGTGTAGGAACGCTTGCTTACCACATTGCAGTTCAAGTGCTGGCAATTTAAGGCTTTAATGTGGGCCAAAGGTTCATACATTGTTTTCTTCATGAACGATGCCAGCCAAAGAAACTGCCCCTGCCCCACTCCCTCCCACTTTGAGCCACCCGCACCAGCCTCCGGCTTGCACAACTAAAGCAACTAAATCTGATTATCAGCATAGCATCCCTTCAACACTGAACCGATCCATGTTGAAAATATAATCGTTTGCAGGTTATTCATTAGACCGTAATAGTCTTTATAGCACTGCTCCACAAAGTCACTCGATAGAGCTCAGCAAACAAGAGGCAGCAGCTTTGGGAGAGAGAGGAGGGGCAGCAGCACCACGACAATCGCAGAATCAGTGAGCCAACACGGCAAAGGAAAAACTGTGAAAGCTGCCTCTTCTCTATGACTCTCCTACAGAATTTTGTTGCATCCAGATACAAGAAAGATCACGCACCAAAGCTCCAACCACCACAGTTTCACAGCTTGGGGAATTACAAGTTGAAGTTTGCATCCTCACATTGCCAGATCAGGCTGTGGATAGCAGCTGTTCAGGAGCAGGCACACTACGTACTTGCCACCTGTGCCTGCCTACTAGCAGCTGATTTCTGGATAAGCAGACAGAAAACTGGTACTAACTAACTTCACAAATTACCTAGTATTGAATAACTAGACATCACATCAAAGCTTCTAATGTCTTTCCCAGGTAACTGGAAGTTCATCTGGAAGAGATGAAAGGCTACATCCTAAGATAATGGATCTGAGGTTACCAAACACCAAGAAGTAGTTACTGAAAAAAAACCCAAACAACTTAGAGACCAAAATCTATATGAAAATTTAATCAGAATAAAAAGTTTTTTCCAGGTCTTTGGAGGTACCTGTGCTTGTAACAAATGCTAAAACTAAAAAAGCTGTTCAATATGGTCAAACCAAATCTTTCACTAAAAAAGGCTGTTTTAGGAATACCGGTATTGATTCAACCCACAGTGCAATCAATTTCACCTCTCAGTGTTCTTCCACCAATGTGCTAATACATCCTTAAGTTCGCATGTCAGCTACCACATCAGCTGAGAAGCTTGTGTTATCCTAGCTGAATCAAAAAATTAAAGACTGAATGCAATTCCACAAACTCTTCACGAAGCATATGACCATAAAAAACCTCTAGAATGTGACTACAGAAGAGACATTTGTAGTCACATTAAATACAAGCCTATTTGTTTTTCTAAGAATGTCTTATGAATCCACACATTAGCCTTCAAATGAAGGCTTACAGGCTGCAAGCTCCAAAGCTGCTGCAAAAGAACTGCAATTTTAGTTCAAAAGACCAAGAAAGAAAGTGACTACAGTTCAGTGCTTAATTTCCTTTACTCAGGAAGAGAAAAAAAGGCGTGGAAGATTAAGACTTTTATGATTTCAACAAGCCTTACGATCATAAAGTGAGCCATTTGAAGTAGAATATACGGCATATCCAAGTACAAAGAAAAGTCAGAGTTCACTTGAACACGTGGTTCAAAAAAAGCACGTGCATGCTCACCTACGCCTCTCTTTCCTGCACTGTGCAGAGTACATGCATGCAGAGGAGCACCATCACATTAAGGAACTCAACCACAGGAGAATCAGAGAGCACAACTCAGCTGATTACAGAAGGCAGCAAAGAACCAGCCACAGGTAATGCCTGTGTTGGGCCAAACTCTTGGGGAAAGAAATCACATGAAACAGTATCAGTTACTGAGCAGCAGCAGCAGCATCACATAGCTACTGCTAGGAAGGACTCCACTGGTCTAAGCAGAACACGTCAGAGTCTGACGAGAATCACAGAATGTACTGAGTCGGATGCACAAGGATCATCGAGTCCAACTCCTGGCCCTGCAAAGCACAACCCCAAGAGTCACACCATCTGTTTGAGGGAGTTGTCCAAGAGCTTCTTGAACTCTGTCAGGCTTGGTGCTGTGACCACTTCCCTGGGTCATTGTTCCAGTGCCTGACCACCCACTAGGTGAAGAACCTTTTTCTAACATCTAACCTAAACCTGCCCCAAACCAGCTTCATGCCCTTCCCTCGGGTCCTGTCACTGGTCACCAGATTGAAGAGATCAGTGCCTTCTCCTCCTCTTCCCCTCGTGAGGAAGTTGTAACTGCAATGAGGTGTGCCCCCAGCCTCCTATTCTCCAGGCTGAACAGACCCAGTGACCTCAGTGACTCTTCATAAAGCTTTCATTCTCGATCCTCTCACCATCTTTGTAGCCCCCCTTTGGACGCTCTCTATATCCTTTGTGAGTGAGGAGACAAAAGCCATGTGCAAACACAGCAACATTTGCAGATGTTACTGTAAACAACACACAGGATTTACCACAGGACTCTGGGTACACGCCTTGCATTGCAGGCATGTCCTTCAGGGAGAGAAGATGCTAAAAGTGCAATATATGCTGCACACAGTATGAGAGAAGTACATGGGAACTGCTTATTGCTGCTACCCCGGGAAAGGTCCAGCACTCTGTAGTAAAGAGGCCGTTTCATTTCATCTGACAGGAAGAACAAATTCAGATGAACCTGGCAGACTTTACGCGAACACCTTAAAAAGATTTTTTATGCTGGAACGCAACTTGGCTAAATTCTTATTAAAATTTAGTAGCTTCTCATTGCCACATAGCACACATACTGCAGAAATTTTACTAACAGGTTTGCAGCTTCTATTTTTAGAAACACAGTGTGAAAGACCGCATCCATGAGCATGCCTCCGTATGCAAAAGTGGTCACATTTATTACAAAGGATTGAGGAAATCAGCACTACAGAAACCACAGCAGTGAGAATTCCATGAAGGCAGCTGCTCTAAACTGTTAGGTATTCTGTGGTAATTTTACTGTCACCTCTAGCCCTTTTCCTTGCACTGCTTTGCTTAGACTTCAAATCTCAGACTGTTGCATAGGTAAAAAGACCAAGTATTTAATACCAAAATTAGAATTAACTGGTATCAATCACATTTTAAGCTTTAAAAAAAAAACCCACAGGAGATAAACTTTTTTCATAAAACAGACTTTAAGAGTATATTCCTAAGGAAAGATTTGTTCTTCTTGACAGGTATTATCAAATATTTTTATTTGCAACTAGTTACTCACAACAAATTTGACAGTCCTTGTTTAAGATGCACTTACTACACCTACAAAAACAGTGTAAATCTTCATAATGTTTAGAAGTTGTTTGGGTTTGGGTTTCCCCCTGCTCCCCATTAGCAAGTAAAGGATGCAATTAAACTTGGGGTTTTTTGCTTGCTACATATAGGTGACAATTTGAATTCTACTGAGAATATAGTATTTTTCTGGCACTTTACCTTAAATTACCTTAAATCTTACATGTAACTTTATCTATTCTGTTCAGTAGATTTCAGGCATACAGAATGCTAAATACGATTTACAATAAAGATTTCCAAAGACAGAACAGGTCTGCAGTGCCACCCTAACAAGTCAATCTCTAAGCTCTCAGAGACCTCTGAAAGCCTTTCCTGACATATTTTAGAATCTGCTCTCATTTTTATAGACATTAAACCAGCTTACTTCCTAAACTTTCCAACTCCTGCTTTCTCAACATTTAGTATTCTTCAAAACTATACTTTTGAATTAAAAACAGTTCTTTTTCTAGGATTCATTTCTTAATGATGGCAAAACAAAAAACTGGAAACCTCACTGAAGATGGGCCAATCTTTTATGTTCCACCTAGAGAAATTGCAGTCAATAGATAATTCAGACAAAGCTTTTGTCTCCCCAACAAATTGACAACATGAAATTTAGAAAAAACATTGGGGTTTTTTGTACAATTAAGACAGAAAAATACAACATATCACTCAAGTAGATATAGTAAAAAAAAATTAACTTATATACATTTTTAACAATTTCTTAGAGCATTTAAGGCTTATGACCAGCTAAATTTGAAATGGCAGTCCAAATATAATCGATAGATTTTAACACTTCACCCAGACTAATTTCTCAGTAGCACATATTCAAATCTAGGAGAAGCCCATCACATCAGCAGCTACCATGGGCGTTTGTTTTCATACCAGCACAGACACACAAATTCTCAACAAGTACAACACTGGCACTACACCTACTAATTTAATATGATGGCCTCAAATATTCACTCAGCAGGGAAAATGTGGAGTAGTTATTCCTTCCACAAAGGCTTACAGTCTTTTATAACTATATTTCGTAGTAGAAGAAGATCGTTGTGCACAGGTACACTTCTTCAAAAATAAAAGAGTTTTGTCAACTAAAGTATCTGAACAAAGTTGCAATCTTTTCTAGATCAGACAACTTTCTTCTCACTTCAGTTTTACGTTACTGACACAATAAATACAGTCAATCATAAAACCAAGGAACAGTCGGAAAGTAGTAATTTCTTTCCTCAGGTCTGATGTAAGCCTCAGAGTACCTGCTATGAACCATAAGGCACACATTTTTACAGAGATTCAGGGATTAAATGCTAATGTCTAAACCTGGACAAACTCTCCTGCAGTCCAGGAGTTCATCTCTGTAACTATGGAATAACCAAGGTTGGAAGGGACCTCCAGCGGTCATCATGTCCAAGCCCCAACTCAAAGCAGGGCTAATTACAACAGGTTGCCAAGGGCCACATCCAGCAGTCTTGAACTCCTCCATGGACTGAGATTCCACAACCTCTTTGGGCAACTTCTTCCAGTATTTTACCACCCTCGTGGGAAAAATTATTGTCCTTATATGCAATTAAAATTTCCCATTCTTCCAAATTACATGCGTTGCCTCTCATACTATTGCCACACACTTCCAAGAGTCTGGCCCCATTTTCTCTATATCCTGCAGCCAGCTAGTCAAGCCTTCTCTCCTTCTAAGGCTGAGCAAACCCAGCTCTCACAGCCTCTTCATTTCTTGGGGACCCTCCACTGGATTCACAGACTGATGTGGTTATGTCAGCATCTTTCTGGGAAACTCAAAATGGGACACCATTTGCAAGATGCAGTCTCCCAAATGCTGAGTAAAGTGAAACAATCGCTTCTTCACGAAGAAGTTAATGAGATTTAGATTCTCAGGATCATTTTTTTTCTGTCGGAAATACCTGAATTTTAAATTTGCACACAAATGTGAAAAATCCTCACAATTCTGTACTCCAATTCCTTCTTACACTAGTGGATAAGGTAGTTATTTAACATATTTATCTTATCCTAACTTTCATCTGAAACAAGATACATGTCGCTGCTACCACTAAATCACTTGCAGCAAGAACAACTTGTAGCATCTGCTGCAGTTGTCTTAAGTGTGCTCTCCTAAAGAAGCTATGCCAACCTGAATTCCAGCAAAGGCACCTTAAAAATCAAGATGAAGCCACTGTTCCCCTGCACCCTGAAGCATCCCACAAGATGAACCTGCAAGCAGCTTGCTCTATTTAAGAAGAGCAAGCACAAATCACAGGACTACACAAACTGTTTTCTGCATGTACAAACCAAAGCTTCCAGGAAAGAAATATCTCTGCTGGTCATTTTAATAGCTGTTAGAATTCAGGACTTGTGACAGTCTTAAAGGAATGCAAATCCCACAGTCCTCCCACTTTTCTCAACCAAACTATTCCTCGTCTTCCTGAGGAAGCAGTCCAAGACCTTGTATACAAAGGCATTTATGTTATCTGGAAGTTGCTATAGGATGGTGCTTGAAAACCTTCTGGAAACATCAGGGAAATTAAAATTTGTTTATATAATTCCAGCTCCTATCTAACTGACTTGGAGATACTGCACACAACAGAAATTAAGAACTTGATATCTAGAACCTATATTCCAATTTTATTTTTTTAGTTTGAGACTATTTCTTTAACTTCTAGAAGCACAACAGAACCATTCTAATATGAGAAGCTCAATTAAGGAGTAAAAAAAAATCCACATTACCAAGAATTTGTTCACAATAATAGGTAGATTCCAATTAATTATCTTGGAAAATAAGGGCATCTTCTGCCATTAAAGATGTCCCAACCTCCCTATTCTAAGCAAGAAAAATCGTTTCATGTGCAGCATTGGAAAACCATTAGTCATTTGCAAAATACTCCAATGGAGAAATACATTCCAGTTTAAAATTGCATTTCAGAAAGAAAAAGCAATTACCCCACATTTCTTATTCCCACAAGTGTGTTGATTGCTCTTAAATACCATTTTTATACTGAACTCAAGACTCTCCCCAAAAGACCAAAAGGCCATAAAAAGCAGAATAATGCACAATTTGAAGAGGTAACTTTGCATCTCTTTTACTAAGATTTGCTCTCTTTCTCCTATCTATGTTCAATTCCTCACATGGTGACAATACCCTTTGAGATCTCAGGCTTTTCTCTTACATAGTGCAGTATTACACCAGAGTTCTAAATCAATTTTAAGTCCATCCATAAATTACTATTCTTTGTAACCATGAACTCCCTTTACTGTACGTAGTCAGAAAAAAGTCACTTTTCTCCAACACTCCACAATTTTTAAGTGCTATATGGTTCTTCAACCTCTTTTAATTAAGGTGCTCATAATGAGATTGAAATTCAGTGAATGTAACAATCTCTAAAGAGATTAACTTCAAGCAGGGCCCAAGTAATTTGAACACAAGACATCTCAGGAAAGCCAAGAGCTGTTATTTATCGTAGTATTTCAGCAGAATGGTTTTTTACTATGCTGGAATCCTAACTTCAAATGGTCACTTTCCTAGGCACTGATGATATTTTATTAATCTCCAAGGTAGCCAAAGTCTGTTACTGCACAGTTTTAGTAGGCAGCAAGTTTCCCTCTCCTCTTACCAAAGACATTCAGCAGTTCAGAAGGAGACAAATACAATCTCTTTGAAAATTAAGTGAACAGTTTCACCTCTTCTGTTCATGCTGGAGTAAGAGTAAAGAAACCACTCTATGTCAAATACCCTTAGTGGAGGGAGTATCATAAGGAAACCTTTGAATATAAGCTTTATTATTTTTAGGATAAAAATCCCCAAAACAACATAAATAAACATATCAAAAATTTTAAAAAACCCAAAATTTACACAGGTAACCTGAGCAGAAACGTCCTTGGTAGAAGAGGACTCCTTTTTTTTCACATAGCTAAAAATGGGTAAAGCTTTCCTGCACTATCAAGTCCTACTGGAGGGCATGGTAATGTACTACCCTGCCTCTAAGCTCTCCCCTCAGAAGCTCCATGGTTTTCCAGATAAATTGTCAATGACTGCAGCATTTCTTTAAAATGATGGTCTTCCTTACCCCTCCTGTTCCCATCATTTTAGCTAGATCTCATTTTGCCTCTTATTTCTTGCGCAAAACCCGTGAAACGCTTTCTTGAAAAAGTTCTTTTCCTCATCCTTACTTCTCTGACTCTTTTTTTTTTCTCTACTAAGTAACAATCGCATTCTTTTGTGTAAGCTGCCTCCTTTTTGGTACTTGCTTACAGCTGCAGATTCTCAAGTGCTGTATGTGGTATGTACGTAGTATACACATACAAGGACAAATATATTCAACACAAAGTGAGCATTCACATGTTTCCCTTCTTCTGTATAAAGGCCCCAAAAAAACCCCAAAACTGAAAAGGCCAATCAAGACCAACTGAAAAGACCAATCAAGTAGCCAAATCTGTGATACACCAGCAAACACATCTTTTGGCTGCTTATCACCACTGATGCTAGCTGAGAAAGCTGCACATAACTAGTTCCCCTAAACACTTGCTTCTTCCAGTCCAGTTCTAACATTCAGACCCTCGCTTTGAAAGTGAGCCCACATAAAAATATGGAGAAAAGAATGTAATACTCCTAATTATAAATCTCTGTTTGACCAGCAAGCAGCTGCCAGAAAGATACCAAACTTTCCTACACTCTTCTTCTATCCTCTGACAATGTTGCTACACTTTGGTTTTTTGGTAAGATTTCTCATGACCACTTCTCCACTGAACCCTGACCTGCTTTAGAAACAGTTATCTCAAAAGTCTCAGGTCTCCAAAACAATTCTGAGCATAGTATCATGTGCAAGGTACTAAGTGAATAGAATGTCTCATAAACCAGCAAGGTTCTTAAGCTTCCTCAGTTCAACATCTACGGTTTTTCCCATTTACATGCTGCATCACCCATGTTTTCCAGATACACAGGTGAACAAAATTCTTGAAGAAAATGCTTCCTTACCCCACTTTCTGTTCTTCTGAAGTAGAAGAATATAACTGTATTCAGATCTTCTTCTTTAGAAAGCACAGGGTGGGGAAAAACATTCACAGAAGAACACTCACCATCACCATGCTTTATCTTATTACAAAGATTTATACGTAAGGTTTTACAGCCAGCAGGGCTTGGTGTTGGCAGGGCACGACTACCAAAGCCATGGCTCCCCGAACCAGTACAAGCTGACACTGCTGCCAAATGAAGGTGTTGTACCTCCCTCCATTTGTTCACTCCCAGTACTGTGCTATATCTCCCAAGGGCCAGGGCAAGATTGTGATCATCCATCCAGTAAAAGAAATACAGTAAGTATCCTCAGTCAAAGGTAACTCAGAAAAGAAAAGTTTCGTTTTACCCAGCATCAGTTCTTAATCCAGTTCACCCAGTGACTGCACAAGCCTACACTGAAAAAATGGAAGGGACAGCAGAGGACTGAAAAATAGAAGCAACAGGAGAGATGATGACAGAGGAAGGCTTTTCTCAAGCAGCTTGAGGTGTTCAAGGAAACATGATCTACTGCCTTCTGCTGAGGCTGACTTGATGAGAACCTTTAAATTCCTTACAATATAATACAAAACTTGAGTGTTTTGCAAAGAAACAAATGGAAGTCTGCAAGCACAAATACACACTTGCATCACAGGGTGTTAATACAGCCAGATGGGAAGTGGTGCATCAAGCTCCGACTCTGCTCTAGAGGGAAGTCCCTGCTCAAGGCTACTTGTACCCACAGCCCCGTGCGTCGCACCTGTAACAACGGAACAGTGGTGAAGAACTAAAACCTCTTCTTCTAAACCACAGACCTAAGGTGCTGTGGCGACGTTTAAGTTCAAAGCTCTGCCACCAGTAAAAGCCTTGCAGTGAAGTTAGAGCCGTGACTCGAGGGACAGTCATTTCCCACGCCGCCGCCAGCGCGGTGAGTGAGCACCCCGCGGGGCTGCCCTCCCTCCCCAGGCGATACAAACCACCTGTGTTCCGCCGACACCTCTCACAGCCACACCTCGGTGCCTTCCAGGGCCCCGCCGCCGCGCCCCCCGC
>VWPU01004569.1:0-22281 GCA_013398955.1 Callaeas wilsoni
GGCCGGGGGCGGGCCGGGGGCGGTGATGGCGATGCCCCTCCCGGTGCGGCGGCGCGCAGCGGGGCCGGGGCCGCTCACACCGGCGGCGGCGGCGGGGCCATGAAGGTGAAGAAGAGCGGCGGGGCCGGGGCGGCGGCGGCCAGGACCGAGGAGGAGCTGGGCCGAAAGGCGCTCATCGGGCCCGACGACGTGCTGGGGCTGCAGCGTGTCACCAGCGGTGCGTACCGGGCATGGCGGGGGGGGACCGGGCAGCGCAGCGGGCGGAGAGGATGAGGACCGTGTCCCCGCGGGGCTTTTCCCGGGGGAAAAAGGGAAAGCGATTCCCCTCTCAGAGGGGGCTAAACCCGGGGGAAAAGGTGAGTCGTTCCCCTCTTCAAAGGGGCTAACCCAGAGGGAAAAGGGGAGCCGGTCCCCCCCCCGTTCCCGGCGGACAAGGAGTGGGGATGCAGCACCGCAGGGGACAGAGTCCGCGCCGGGATGTGACACCCCGGGAGTCTGGGTACCATCGAAGGAATAGGGGAATGCCCGGAGCTGGGGATGCAGCCCCCCAACTCTGGTGGAAGGTCGATGTTGGGATGCTCCTCACTGCTCTCCCCATCACCCGTTCCCTGTGTCTGCGCCCCAAATGGAGCCCCTCAGCCTGTGCCCACGGCAATGGGACGGGCTGGATCCCTGGCCACGGCATGAGAGGGCTTCATAGCAGCCCCCCGTCCCAGTTTCCCCCTCTCCAGTATAGCACTCGTGGTCTTGAGGGCATTTTGGGGGATGGTGGGTGGGAGTGTGTGGCTGGAGGGGCTGTGATGCTTGGCAGAAGAGCTCGAGGCAGCAGCACATGGGGCTGGGGAAAGGGCAGGACAGAGGGGAATGGCTTCACACTGAGAAAGCAGGTTTAAATTAGATATTAGGCAGAAGTTCCTCCCTGGGAGAGTGGTGGGGCCCTGGCACAGGTTACCCAGAGAAGCTGTGGCTGCCCCATCCTTCGAAGTGTTCAAGATGAGGTTGGATGGGGCTTGGAGCAACCTGGGCTAGTGGAAGGTGTCCCTGCCCCTGGCAGGGGGTTGGAACCAGATGGTCTTTAAAATCCCTTCCAACCCAAACCCTTCCATGGTAATATGTGTGCCTCAGGCCAGCCTGGCCTCAGTGATGCCCAGGGACAATCTGCCCTGGTGTCCCAAAAAGTCCTTTTTCCATGTCCTAGGTCCTTTGGGTTTTCTCTCTGTGCTGGCAGGGGGAGAAGGGGGCTGTCAGGGCAGAGGGGGCTGGCCTGGGGTCTGGCCGTGCTCCCTGTGCCTCGCAGCGCTCTGCGATGTGGCCTCAAAGCCAGCTTTGTGTCACAGGCCGGGGCTGTGACGAGCCCTGGAGAGGAAGGATGCGGCTGTGGGTGCTGGTGCGTGCAGGCAGCCCCGTGGGGCTGCTGTGGGAGGAGGACAGCCCGGCAGGGACTCGTGTCAGCCCTCAGGAAGGGCTTACAGAGGCTCCTCTGAGAGGGGCTGCTGCTGCTGGGGACCCTTGGGTCCCCTCCTCCGAGCTGAGCTGCTCTGCTGGTGCAGCTGTGATTCACTGCCCAGGCCCAGAAATCCCCTGCCTGTAGCAGGGAGAGCCACGCAGCAGGCACTGGAGCATCCTGCCAGCATCCTAAGGTGGATGGCGAATCCAGGCGATGGCCGTGTGAAGCACTGCGTGCTCACTTCATGGCTGCCTGGGCGTCCCTGCCCTCGCCAGTGCTGTCTGGAGGGGACAGGGCCACCCCACACCCTCGTGTGGCATCAGTGTGGACGGATGGTGCATGCTCTTGGTAAGCTCCTGCCTTCGCAGGGAGCAGGGAGGGCTAAGCTGGTGAGGCAGGCTTGGAGCAGAGCTGCTTGTTGTCTGCCCCTTCCAACCCCGGGTCAGAGCGCTCTGGAGCACAGGGAAGGATGTGAAATGCATGAAAAATGTTGTGTTCCCCTCCTGCTATGAGTCTTGCTGGTACCAGGGGTGCAGATGGGCTGTGCTAAACAGAGCCAGGCACTGTGCTCATGTCCCAGGCTTACCACGGGAAGTGCTTCCTGTCCTGCTAGATACGTGGGAGCCAGGAAATGCTCTCCACACCTGAAATCCTCGGTGAGTTTGGGGATACAGGTAAACAATACATCCACGTTGAGCATATTGTATCTTATCACCCAGGAACGCTTTGCATCTCCCCTTCTCAAGCTCAGTTTTCCTCCTGGTGGGTTTAACAAAAAGCAAAGACTATCTTTCAGATCTTTAACACCTATTGATTATTTGGGGCATTCTGTGGCGTCTGCTCATTTCTACACCCTTAAAAACAGATGGCCAAAAATATCAACGTGAAACTGTTCCACTCTTCTGCTTCAGGTAGGGGAGGAGGAAGGACCAAGCTGTGGGAGAGAAGTTCACAGCTGTCCCAACCTTTTGGATGTGCTGAGTGTCAGGGCAGACACCACACCCTGTTGCAGCAATTCTGTCCTTGACAGTTTGAAGTTGGAGGAGGAGTTGGTGGTGGAGCTGCAACAGAAATGTCCTGGTGCCCTGGATGCCCTTTGTTGTTCCAGATAGAGGATAATCCATCTTTATCCAAGCTCATGGGCCAGTAGCACGGCAGCTCACACTGTTGAGGGACTGCACTAAACTGTGTCCTGCCCAGGGCCATGGGGAGGGCTGGCCGTGTTTTCAGGGTTGCTTCAATCAACCAAAGCCCAGCAGGGCTTGGTGCCACAGGAAGGTGTGTTTCAGGAATGCTCACACCAGGAGTAGCCTGGGTGTTTCTGAACAGCCTTCCAGGTCGTGCAGGGAGAGGTGGAATTCTGGCTGCAGCACAGAATGGTTTGGGTTGGAAGGGGCCTTAAAGACTATTTTGTTCCAACTCCAACTCTTGGTGACCAAGAACAGGAACACCTTCCACTAGATGAGGTTGCTCCAGGCCTCATCCAATCTTTCCTTGAACACTTCCAGGGATGGGGCAGCCACAGCTTCTCTGCCCAACCTGTGCCTGTGCCTCACCAGCCTGTCAGGGAAGAATTCCTCCCTTAATAATCCTTCCATCAGGCAGCACAGCTGGGCTTTGCTCTCCCCGTGGGTGCAGCTGACCGAACGGGAGGTGGCTGGGCTGGGAGGGTGGCGAGGCAGGATGTGGCTCTGTGGGCAGCCACAGGAGCCAGCTGGGCTCTGCCCTTAATGTGCTTCTAATAAGCTTAACCGGGGAGTTGTGTGAACTGCCCTGCACATTCTGCGTCCTTCCAACGTTAAATTCCCCGGCAGCTCCGGGCCCACAACGTTTCCAGGCACGCTGGGGTCCAGCCTGATGGAGCTGGGATGCTGCCCTGGGATATCTGGGCCTTTTGGCCAGGCTGGCTCTGGCGCTGCTCCAGCTGGATCAGGTGTAAGGCGAGAGAACCATTTCCTTTGCAATTAGTGAGATTTGTCACTCGCTCGCACAACTGTGGTTGGAAGGAGCGGAAAAAGCTCATGACGTGATTAATTTAAGATTAGCAAAGGAGTGGGGCAGAGCTCAGTTCAAATTGCAATTAATTACTGAAGCAGCCAGAGGATCAGAGGAGTCAGATGTGTAACAAAAGACAAGCTCCAGCCTCTGAGGCTGCCCTGCTTATCACCTGCACACTTTGTTTGTAATACCAGACCAAATCTTGCATTTTAAGGTTTCTTCTAAAGCTGATTTTATTTTAGCAAGCCGAGGGGTTAAATCATTGATTACATGCTTGGAAACAGTTTCAAAACAAACCCTAAAAATAAGGAACACACACATAATCATTTCTGAAAGTAATCTCTTCCTTTAGCTGTCACTTGGGATTTCTCTGAGACTTCTCTAGGCAGCTTTAGCTGAAGGCCAGCTTGGCACAGGACTGTCTCAGTGAGTTAGGCAGGCCAGACCCTTCTTGGGGGACTTTCATACCAGTCTCCTGCAGTCAGTTAAAGAAAAAAACCCAAAGAAACCATTTCCCTGCCCTCTGCCTCAGCAGTTCAAGTGCTGTAAAGCTAAACCAGCCAGGATCCATGTTCTAATCCATTTCTGAATCCATGGGGTTTGGATAGGCAAGGAGAGAGGGAGGCACTAACAGGAATGTGAGGCAGATGTGCATGAATCCATCTTCAAAGCCGCTCCTGGACCATGACTTCCCTCCCCAGTTAATGGGGAGAATGTATTTTATTAGGAGCTCTGAGGAGCTGCGGGTGTCTGGGAGGAGGTTAATGAATCCCCGTTCTGCCTTGTCCAGGGCTGTGATGTGTGGATGTGTTTTGATGGGCTGATTTCTTGTTGCAGAGCCGTATCCCAGAGCTGTGCCAAGCTGCTCTCCCCACGACCCTTCCCTCAGCATCCCACACAGGCTGTGAGCTTTTGCAGGGCTCCGTGATGCCGCGAGGCTCGGGGTGTTGTGTGGATGGAAGGTGTTTCCCAGCGTCTCACGGTACAATATGAGCTGTTAGGATTCCCACGGTGTGTATGTGTGTGGTGTGGGATTCCTCCTTCTCCCAGGGTTGTGGGTTTGGGCCATCCCTGGTGGAAATGGCAAAGGTAAGAGGAGAGCTGAGGGAGTCAGCCTGAGGGTCTGGGCAGAGCTTGGCTTTGGCTCAGCCCTGTGTAAGACCAAAAATAGCTGATTCAGTTGATGTTGTGCACGTGGTTTCAGACTTTGAATGCAATCAGCGTGAAAAGGGAGTAGGAGAAGGTGTTGGGGTGGCTTGGAAAAGAGGAAAGAGCAGCTCCATCCACAGGCTGCAGGGCTGCAATCGAATTAATTATGAAAGGGTGAAGTCTGGGAAGCTCCAGTTAAAAAAAAAAAAAAAAAAAAATTAGAGCCTGGTGAGCTGTGCAGTAGGACTTGGCAGCTGAGGGGCTCTGGGGACCTTGGGAAGTGCCTCAGCCCGGAGCCTCCTGGCCTAAATCCCTCTGCTTCCTTGACAGTAAATGTGCTGCTGTGGAAAAACCCCTGTGGGATCCTTCTGGTGCAGGATTTTCCCTTTGGGACACTGCAGCAGCCTAATTCCAGAGCTGGGTCAGAGGGCAGCTGCTTTCCCTCCCTGTGCAACCCCCTGGCCTCTGGTTCTCCAAACTCCAGGGTCTGGTTTGGAGGAGTCTCTTTTACAGGAGTAGATCCTGTTTCGTGGCTGGCTTGGTTTCACAGGACTTGAACTGCTGGGGCAGAGGGCAGGGAAATGGTTTATTTTTTTCTTTGACTGAACCCAGGTTGTCTGGGCAGGTGTATCAATAGCACCTGAAACCTGCCCTGCCTTCTCCTCAGGTCCTGCTCCGTGTCCTGCGTCACTGCTCGGCCTCTTTGTGGGGTCTGGGGCTATTTTTGCTTCCTCCTGAGACTCTTCAATCTGATAATCTCCTAATCTCCAGCTCCTGGCAATTCCTCTGCAGTTGTCTTGGCTTTATACCTGGCTTATGTCTTGGGAGTTGGCTTCAAAATAGCTCCTGACCTTGTTGGTTAAAGCATGTTAGGAAATAGGCCTGCATAACTACAGGAGCCTTCTCATCCAGTCTCTAAATTGTTGTTGTTGTGTGTTGGGGAGAGAAATTCCTGTTACGAGTCACTGCTGTTGTATCAGTCTCTTGTACAGCCTCCTCAGTTCATACATCCATTTCCAGGACCAGATTTTCAGTTGTTTCTTACCCTGAGTGCACTCTGCTTTCCTTAGTGGGCTCTTAAGGCCTTAAAATAGGAGCTGCCCCATCTGAGATTAGACTCTGATGAGCACAGAAATATCCCTGGTGTCTGTGAGAGGGGACACGTGCTTCCTCCTGATTGCAGAGACGGAGAAGGGATCTTGAAAGGAGCACAACAAAGAGTGTGAATCCTATTGCCCATGAACTCCTTGTGATAAATTGTGCCTGGTGGCGTGGTTGCAAAGGAAATTTGGAAATACAGGATCAAATTTTAGCTTTCTGTGATGAGGATCAAACCTGATCTCATCCATTTAAATAACAGAGAGAGGTCCAGAGGAGAAAGTGCCTTTGTTTGCTTTCCTGTGTTATTTAGCACTGCATTAACCCTCGCCTTTTATGCTCCTCTGTAACACCAGCTGCTAACACACCTGGAATTATGCACCTGAGTTCAGGATGTGCCAGTGTTCACAGGCAGTGCCTGTTCGCATTGTCCAGGCTGTTCTGCTGGTTTATTTTGTAATCTTGGTGGGGTTTGGGAGGGCAGTAAGGTTTCCTGGATAAAAACTGGCTCTTCCCTGGATTAGGCAGTGGAGGTACCACCTCAGACCTGTACCAGGGGAAGGAGCACCTGCTGTTTCTGAGAGCAAAGCTAGAGACCACTGAACTGTTCGGGGTCACTTTGGAATCACTCTTTCCTACAAGGGGAATAGGAGAATTCAAGAAGGAATTAGTTGAGCCAGGCTCAGGAAGCCAATCACCTCTGCTGCTTCCTCAGACCACCACGGTGGTGTTAGTTGTGATCCAAACTCTTCAAAACTGTGGTAGGCCTTAAGGCAGAAATTGTCTCTAAGAGTTGCAGATCTTTGGGCATGATCCAGAGGTTATGGGAAAGAAGCTGGAGAGGCAGCATCAGGAATGGCGATGTGTGAGTGAGAAGTGTCTGCTAATATCAGGTGAATTCTTTTCCAGAAGGGTTTGGGGATGCACTTCTGGCATATGGCAATTCCCTGGGCTTTAGGAAAGGGTAGGAAGTGCTCCTTTTTGTGACCTTTTTTTGCCCTACTGAATGTGGGTACTTTAGGATAAAAACCAATCTGATAGGTTTTCCATGGCAATGCTGATGTGTCCATGCCTTCATCCCTAAATCAGGTGAGGACTGAAGGCTCGGGGACACACCACGATGGTTCAGTTATTAACAGGGAACCAGCACAACCTGCTTCAGGGGAAGTGGAAGAAACAAGAAAATATTCTGTCCTGAGAGACCAACCCACCACTGTCTCTAACAATCCCCTCCGTGGAGGTTTGATCTGCCTCACTCCCAGCTAAAATAGCCACGGATGCTGCCTCCCTTCCCCAAATCGTGGCGACGGAGAATTAGGATGAGGGAAGCAGATGATACATTTAAGTGAGTCACGGAAGTGTGGGCAACTGGGCCCTACAGTAATTTAAAAATAAGTGTGTATGGGATGAGATTAGCAAATCTGACAGTGTGCAGCTGAGCAGAAGGATCTGCCAATTGCAAGCAGCCCATTCCCAATAAGACCTTCCAGTGCAGCCGCAGGCTCCTGGTACGTGTGGGGGCAAAAAACCAGCACGTGGCTACTTTGATTGATTTTTGAACAGGAATAGCAGAAACAAATGTAATACAGACTGAGAGGAATATATATTCCTCTGGGTTGTTTTTTTTTTTTTCCATTTCTAGGAGACTGGGCACTGCCAGAGGAGGAAAAAACCCGCTTGATTGCAGTACTCTGGCAGCTGATCTTCCCGGATGCCATCCAGTTGCATATTGGCATGCTGATTAAAAAAAAACCCAACCAACCCAAAAAAGGGTCCGGTAATAAAATATTATCAGGGCAAAGAGAGTTGGAAAATAACAGTGCAGGGGTGCAAACATCAATGAGCAGGAACCTGGTGGGGATTCTACGCGGGGTTTACTCCTCTTTGGAGGCTCTGCTCTGCTCCAGATGAGTCATGGACACTGTTACTGCAGCAACGCTGCTGCCAAGGAGGGGGATAAAGCTGTTGCCATGGTGCTGGATGGGCAGGAATTCTGCAGGAGTAGAAACACTTAATTATTAACTTGCAGACAAACGCGGCTTCAGATTTGCCAGCGTGCTCCAGGGAAGGTGTCCCGGGCTCCCGGGCGACCGCTGCCTGTTGCCAACAGCCTTCCCAGGGAACAGCCGGTGGCCACGGGCTCAGGGAGGCGAAGCTGGGCTGTGGGAGGCTGTGCCTGCTTCCATCAGGTTGTGTTTTGCATGCTCGGAGCTGGGAAGTTGCGGGACAGGTTAGGAATTGGGGTGGCTGATGTGTCAGAGCCGAAAAATCACGGTGTAATTGCAGGATATCTCTCTGAGGAATGCTAAACATCAGGGCCTAAGGCAAGGGCTGGGTTTAAATTCCTGTCCTGTCTTCTTGGCTACTGTTAAAGACACCAAAGAAGATTTTTGTGCAGTTCTTGGGGTATTTGGCCAAACACAAGCTTGTGTGTTCTTGTGATAGTAAAAAGGTCGAGCTTTTAGCTTGTTCTTCCTGACAGCGTGGGTGCTGGTGTCAATTTATCCTTGTGCTGTGTTGATAGGGAAGGGAAAATCCCTGCCAAATGCCAGGGATGCTTCGAACGCTCTCCTCTCTGTGACCGCCCATTTATAGAACTGTAGAATCTCAGAGTGTTTTGGCTTAAGATGGACCTTAAAATCATCCATTTCCATCTCCTCTGCCATGCAGGGACACCTCTCACTAGACCAGGTTGCTCCAAGCCCCTTCCAGCCTGGCCTTGAGCACTTCCAGGGTTGGGGCATCCACAAATTCTCTGGCATTCCTTTGAGCATTCACCATATGGGGTTGTTGGAGAGCAGTAAAACTGTCCAAGGAGAACATTTAACACCTCAGTTCCTTGTACCGAGTTTACTTGGACAGTTCTCCAAGTTACGGAGATTTGGAAGGAATAAAAGGCTTCTAGGAAAATGCTGGTGCTGGGTGTTCATGCCCAGGAGCCTAGAAGTCTCTCAGAGTGGTTCTGGATTTCTTAGACCTGTGCTGAAGTTGGGTTGTCATGGGCAAGTCTGAGCTCTGAGCACTTGTAACTTGTTTTTATGTAGTCAATGACTAAGCCTCAGGTGGACGGATTTGTTGGAGTTTCAGAAATAGGAAAGCAGACAGAAATAAGTGATTAGCTCAGATTAACAGCAGGAATTAGTAGCTGAGAAAGTGCTTCGAATTAGAATGTTAAAGTATTATTTTCACCTTGGAACCTCCAAAACCAGTCTCCTACATCAAGCAGATGTGCTGTTGTTTGAAAGCTGACCTGACTTGTGTACATAGAGCATTTCTTGAGATTTCTCAGGGTAAAGTAAGTTATTTGAGCTGCTTTCAATCTGTGCTGTTCGTGCTCCTTCCCCAGGGAGGAGGACGATTCCTATGCCAGGAGCTGGCTCAGGGCACAGGAAGGCTGAAGGCCAAAACTGTGGGGTTTTTAGTGGTGGAATCCTCATCCTTGGAAGTGTTCAAAAGGCCTGTGGATGTGGCACTTGGGACATGGTTTAGTGGTGAACACAGCGGTGCTGGGTTAATAGTTAGACTTGATGATCTTAGAGGGCTTTTCCAACCTTAATGATTCTGTGATTCCATGACTTTCTCTCAAAGATGCTCAAAGCAGGGAAGGGCTCTGCTTCCTATTTCCCTGACACAGGGAAAGGCTTCAACACCATTTTCAGTGCTGAGGAAAACAAGCCCTGGTGTGGGATGGGCATCAGTGGAGAGAAGAGGCCACTCTTTGCAGAGGGCTGGAGCAGGGAGGTGGCACAGGGGAGGACACTCCTGTTCCAGTTAAGTGCAGTCGGCTTAGTGCTCCCAAAGCTGCTTAGCCCTTGCATTCTGCCACAGGGCAGTTTTTAAAACAGGCAAAGCCTCTTACACTGGAAAGGCTGGGATTTGATGGAGGTGCTGACTACTCTCAATACCCCAAGAGGAAATGGATGCAGGAGTTGCTGGCACAGGGTTGGGAAAAGGTGATGACCTCTGTGTGTTGGGGGAGAGAATTCTTTCCCTTGTGCTGTCCAAGCAGGGCAGTGTGAGCCTCCAGAACTGAGACTGGCTTCAGAGACATCAGTTTTGAATAAAAACAGGCAGTAGTGGAGATGCATTTGGGCTATTACTGCTGGTGTGGCCTCCAGAGAACAGCCAAAGATTCCTGGTATTTCAGGGCAGACTTCATTTAAATTTGCTTCCCCCTGCAGATTATTTGTGCACTCCAGAGGAAAATGTTTACAAGATAGACTTCACCAGGTTCAAAATCCGGGACATGGAATCTGGCACAGTCTTGTTTGAAATCACCAAGCCAGCAGCTTCAGGTGAGTGCACACACAAAATAAGATTGCCATGAACAAATGCTTTCTTTTGCCTTTTCCCACTCCTTTTACTCTGTGCGTTTCCCAAAAATGGGGGAATCTCTCCACTGCAGGAGGGCTGGAGCCTCATCTTGCAGCAGGAATGTTTTTCAGGTGTCTCTTTATACCAACAGGGTGAGCAGAGCTGGCTGCTGCTGTGCTCTTACTGTTGCCATCTGTGATGGGAAGGGACAGATGGATGTTGTAAACAGGAGCAGAAGAGGAGGAGGAGATCACTGGGTGGTTGTTTCTTGGCTGTTCATCAGCTTATGCCCCCTGCACATAGTTTAGCTCTTAGTTTAACATCTCTCACTGAGGAGTTAGGAAAATGATATTTCCAAAAGGGAGAAACTGCCAACGGGCAAATTAAACAAACATTAAAAAAAAAATTAAACAGTTGCCTTTTTTTTTGGTTTAATTAATTTTTAGGTGTTACTTGTAAGCCTCCAAGTGTTGCCTGTTGCCAGTGGTGATAAAAACCCAGGGCAACTGTTCTTCTCCTGGCCAAGCACTTTTAACTCTTCCCCACCTCCCTGCGAGGTGAGAGGCAGATTTCTGTAGCTTATAGGTAGCAAACCAGGCGTGCTAGGGGGAAATGGCTTGTTCAGAGTCACTCTGCAGTCCTGATGTGAGGTAGGAGCAGCTTTTAAGGAATAGAAATCCAGAAGATAAAAAAATGACTCAAACCAAAGGGCCGTCTTGCAGCATTCCATCTCTGAGTGACCGGTGGTGGACACCTCAGGACAGAAGGAGGGCGAGCTCAGCATCAGAGTGGTTTCCTGGCTTAAGTTGCTCAAGGACACCACCACAAGTATTTTTCCCTGAGTTTCTGGTTCTCAGGCAGCTCTGACAGAGTTTTCTTTGGGCTTTTGCAGAGCGGGAGCACAACGACAGGAAGGACGTGGACCCCAACGCCGGACGCTTCGTGCGCTATCAGTTCACCCCAGCCTTTCTCCGACTGCGGCAAGTGGGAGCCACGTGAGTGACTCCCCCTCTGCTCCTTGGCCTAGCACAGGAAACAGCTGAAATCTTAGGGAAAAAACCCCATCCCTTCCATGTTGATTCTGCCAGAAAGTTGATTTAACAGGGGGCTTTTTCTTTTATTATGAGGGTCTCCAAATCTCTTGCCTTCTCTGTCGCTTTAGGCTGTTTAGCCAGGGGTAGGCCTGGTGCTGAAGAGATTGATGCTAAAAGGGGCAAAATAAGGTGGGAAGACTAGCCAGAGAAGAGGAGGCTCTGGGGAGACCTTAGAGCACCTTCTAGTGCCTAAAGGGGCTCCAAGAGAGTTGGAGAGGGACTTTAGGGAAGGGCTTGGAATGACAGGACAAGGGAGAACAGTGCCAGAGGACAGGGTCAGGTGGGATATTGGGAAGGAATTGCTCCCTCTGAGGGTGGGGAGGCCCTGGCACAGGTTGGGCAGAGAAGCTGTGGCTGCCCCTGGATCCCTGGAGGTGTCCACGGCCAGGTTGGATGGGGTTGGAGCAGCCTGGGATAGTGGAAGGTTCCCCATGGCAGGGGATGAAACTGGCTGAGCTTTAAGATGTTTATCTAATGCTGTGTTGTGTTCCTGTAGAATGCTTTAAGGAAAAGAAGAAACAATAATTCAATAATTTGATTAGTGCTGTTGCTTTATATTTTTGGCCATTTTTTTTTTTCTTTTTTTCTTTCTCCAGCACTCTCTTCTGCCTTTCAGGAATGGTCCAAATCTTATTGAAGCATGGAAGCTCACATCAGTCTTACCCTTCTTTTTCAGGGTGGAATTCACAGTAGGGGACAAACCCATTAATAATTTCCGTATGATTGAGAGGCACTACTTCCGTGACCAGCTGCTGAAAAGTTTTGATTTTGAATTTGGCTTCTGCATCCCCAGCAGTAAAAATACTTGTGAGCACATCTACGAATTCCCCCAGCTCTCGGAGGATCTCAGTAAGCTTTTTGTAATAAACTTTCATTTCTGGGTTGTCACACCATGATGTTCATCTGAGGTGGTTTGGGGGAGCCCTTTCTTAAAAGCTGTCTCTAGAGAGTGGGTTGGGTAGAATAATTCATACTTTTATATCTGTGTTAACACTGATTTTGTTTTCTAGTAGGATGTATCTCATCACACACCAGGCAGCTGCTTGGGTTTTTTTTTTAATTCATAAAAGGGAAGCTTCGGTATCAGGGAGAAAAAAAGATAATTGTGCTATAAAGCAACCAAAAAATAAGATTAAAAAGACATCCAATAAATGGATAACTTAAATGTTATGATCTGTTTTAATGTTTGATGTGCTATATTGTGAGCTTGAGAGGTTTTAATGTGAACATAACTTTTATTTTCTCTCCTCTCTCCCAAGACACAATAGCACAAGCACTAAATCTCTGTGATCTTACTCTTTACAACCCCTAATTGTGTGTGTCAGCACTAATATTACAGTCTGGAAAATACAGTGAGGCACTGCTGTCAGGCCAGAACAAATTTAGTTTGAGTTTGCTGTTTTATCACTGTTTTTAAAAACAAAACAAAGAAGCACCAACCTAAAATGTAATGAGCTCTTGTTCTGAGGTCCCCTTTATATGGTGTCTTAATATATTTGGATTATGATCTTTTTTCATCCCTGAAAGTGTTCAAAGGAAGTGTGGCTGTGGCACAGGGGTTCAGCAAACATGGCGGTGCTGTGTTAACAAGCACCAACCTAAAATGTAATGAGCTCTTGTTCTGAGGTCCCCTTTATATGGTGTCTTAATATATTTGGATTATGATCTTTTTTCATCCCTGAAAGTGTTCAAAGGAAGTGTGGCTGTGGCACAGGGGTTCAGCAAACATGGCGGTGCTGTGTTAACAAGCACCAACCTAAAATGTAATGAGCTCTTGTTCTGAGGTCCCCTTTATATGGTGTCTTAATATATTTGGATTATGATCTTTTTTCATCCCTGAAAGTGTTCAAAGGAAGTGTGGCTGTGGCACAGGGGTTCAGTGAACGTGGCAGCGCTGTGTTAACGGTTGGATTTTAAGACCTTTGAGGGCTTTTCCAACATAAAAGATTCCATGATTATGCTTGAATTGTTTAAAAGATACCAACAGGGACTGCTTTGGGCAAGTCCCATTTGGGTTTTGGTTTTCCACCTGGCTTTGCAGCTGCCTGACTGGCACTGAAAAGTGCCTGAGCCCAGCGCGGAGCGACACCGTTCATTTTGTTGTGTTTGTTTGTTTGTTTGTTGTTTTCCCCCCTGCCAGTTCGAGAGATGATCCTGCATCCCTACGAGACACAGTCGGACAGTTTCTACTTTGTAGACAACAAGCTGGTGATGCACAACAAGGCAGATTATTCATACAGTGGAGGACCTTGAGCACGGGCCGACCTGCGCTGGCCTCCCCTTTCCTCTGGAAGTCGTCAGGGATCCCAACACCTCCAGCTCCGCTGCCTGCGATGTCACCTGGACAAGGATCCACCAACCAAGGACTCTTTGCCACAGTAGGAGTTTCATGACATCCCTTTTGAGCTTTGAAGCAGACCCGGTTCTTCAGAACTTTTGAGCTAAAATGGTCTTTGGATACCACGTCCCTGAGTTCTTTAAGTGTCTGCTTTGAAAATGGCCTTGTGGGACCTGAGGGGTTTTGCCCTAATTCTGTGAATTTGTGTTCTTGCCCTCGAGTATCTTTTAGGATTGCTTTCCCAAAGAATGTAATCAGAGAAACCATGGGAGTGGATGGATGCAAAGGCAGAGGTTTGGGTGGTTGTTTCTCTTTGTGAAGGCTTCAAAGGCCAATTTAACTCGTCCAGCCTGTTGAAAATATCGAGCACAACATCTCACAGAGCCAAGCTTCCTCTTTAGATTGGCTCTCTCCATGAGTATTTCATCCTTTAGTTTCAGTCCTTCTGTGTAATGCTCTGTTTAACCTTGGAAACACCAAAACTTGCCATGAAGAGCAGTAGTTCCGTGACAGAGCTGTGTTGGTTGGGTGTTTTTACATTTACATTCCTTTTACATTTCAGATGAAGGTAAAATGGCATTGTGGGTCTATGAACCTCTATAAGTACATTCCATTAATTTCAGTTTTTTGCTGAATAATCAGGAAAAACAGAAGGATTTTAGCTTTATTTAACATTTTTGCTTTATTTAACGTTCAGCCTTTTCATGCCACGCATTTCCCATGTCTGTTTTCTTTCATCTCTGCTCGATACCAAGATAAGGACTTCAGCACTGCTTGTTACAGCAACGTTTTAATTGTCTAGGGCAGCTGGGGAGTGTGGAATTTCCAAGTTTCTATTTCTATATGCATTTAAAGGAGGTTAAGAGAGCATTTTCCCTTTGTTGAAAATGTTTCCTATCAGACATTAATACAGGTGAAGCTAAATCTAATAATGTACAGCTTTAACACACAGCAAAAAAATTTAGCAAAAGTTCTCTCTTCAGACTGTGGAAGAAGTTTAGCACCAATTTAGCCCAAGAATTAGCAGCACCAAGAATAAACCATTGTGGGGTGACCTGTTGTCATGAAACCCTTACTCTGAAGGTCAGTTCACTGATACTTTAAAAAAAAACAAAAATAAAAGACAGTTGCAGTTTGTAGATATTTCTATAAATACTTGATGTCTCCATGTCTAATTCTGTGAGTTGAAGTGGAACATTCTATGTTAGCCTCAGATAGGTGTAATAATTGTAATAATTTTTATAAAAAAATACCATTTCCAGTCGTGATGAGCATCTCTGTAGTCGCAGCCTATGTCAGACAGAACTACAAACAATTCCAAGTGTAGCCTAAGGACAGGGAGGTTTTTGTGCTCTTGTTGGGGTTGTGGTCACTTTTCAATGTGTCACCGTTTGTATTTGGCTTGGCTTCCTTGACTGCTAAGAGAGGAGGCAGGTTTTTTTTTAAAAAAAAACCCCACAGTGATTTTAGGTTACAGCACAGTTTGTATTAAGCTTGGTAGCTACAAAAGTGTGTCAAGTTCACTGATTTTACACAAGTAGTAGCTTGTAGTAATTCTTATCACAGTGAGACTTGTATTTATCACTATTTTTTGTCTCTAGTGTATTAAATCTTACAAGTAGCCTACGGCTGACTGATCAGTTTGAGAGATACAAAGAATTTCCTCATTATTTGTGCAGTGCTTTGAGCTACTGACCATTAATTTTATAGCACAATAATTACTGAAGATGAAAATAGTTTCAAAAATGTTTTCATTCCTCCTCCAACTTTTTTTTTTTAAAATTGCATCAGGGCTGTTAAATCATATATCCGAGGACATTTTGCAAGTTTTAAGTATTTCTGAGCTTTGTTTCAATTTGCAGGAGAAAATACGTTGATTTAAAGACAAAAGAGAGTGTGTGTTGGTAATTACCATCCTGTACAGGGTTTTTTGGGGGGTATTTTTTGCCTGCTGTTCAAAACAGTCATTCCTGTGCATAAGATTTTTAAAAGACTTTTAAGAATGGAATTTGCTCAGAATTGCCAGTCATCTATTTAATATGTTGTGGTGAGATCAGCTGTACTTTGGTGTGGACTCATGGGTCCTTTTATGGAGTTTCCTCTGAAATAGTCATGTTCTGCTCCTTTTTTATGCTACCTCCTTTCAAGAGTTATAAAAAAAGAGTAATTCCATAAAAATATTACTGTAATCAAGGGAAATTTGAGTGGTAGACATGCCCCTTATAAAGGAATTAAGAGAAAGTCACCGTGTTTCCAGGAGTGCAGGAGTGTGGATGGACTTTCTGACATTGTTTTAGGGTAGGTTTGAAGTTAAACACAAGAGGATGAATTATCAGCTGCTCCTCTCCTGAAATCTTTTGTAATTCAGATTATATGTGTAATAATTCCAGTCTGACAGAAAATTTAGAGTGAATCATATAGGAGATACTACACTGAGTGAGTTTGTTGCCTAATATTATAAGGAATATTTTAAGCCAGAAATAAAGATTAGACATTTTCAATAAAATCAATTTCAACCAATTTTAGCTTTAGCTTTTCAGCTGGGACAATTTTGCTATTATTAAAAATCCCCAGAGTTTGCCACAAGTAACAAATTCAGATTCTTAAACCAAGGCAAACAGCACAACCTTCTGTGGGAGGTGCAGTGAAGGTGCTTTTTTCTGTGTCCCACTGGAGCAGTTATCGCTGTTATCTTTGTGCTTCACTTGGAAACTCTTTGTTAGCATTTCCTTGAGGTCATCCACATCCACAATCTTTACAAACACGTGGGAATCACTGTCCAGGGCAGAGGTTCTGCTCCTGTCCCTCCTGCTCCTGCAGCAGTATCACGTGTGGTGTTGACATGAGGCACATGAACAGCACTAAAAGAGTTTCTTCAGAAACTTTGGCTGTAAATTGCTGTTTCAATGCCACTTCTGCCCTTGTTTTGCTTCAAAAACCACTTCCAAAATTTAGTGTTAAGGACCACACTTTGTGCAGCACCCAATTTTTCGAGTTCCTTCTGAAAGGGAGCTGGGTTTGCAGCTCAGCTGTGAAACCCACATTTTTTTCCTTTAAATTGGCAGCTGATTCTTACTGTAAACCAGTTGAGAAGCAAGTCTTAGCAGCATTGTTCACAGAAGAATTTGTTAATCTTCTTGCCTAGCTATTATTTTGTATTTTAACGTTCCTCATTATTGGGTTTACTTTGGAAGTTCATTGCAAAATCACTGGCTCTGGAGAAAAAAGAGTCGTTGTATTTTCTTTCTTGATCTCATTTTAAACATGACTTTAATTAGCACTGCAGCTCTGTTTTAACAAGCCAGGCTGGCAATTTGGGATCTGACTTTCTGAAAGTGAAAGAAAACATCCAAGAGCTAACCAAGATTATCTGCTAATAATGCCCGGCTGTTTCCTGTCATAAAACAGGATTAAGTGTGTACTTTACACAGTGACTTAATCTTGGAAAAAGAAACTAAGTCTCTCTGAGTGCTAATAGTGACATAATTTTTTTCTGAGAGACAGGGAAATTACAGCTCAACACATTCTTTCAGGGAAATTATAATTTGACACATTTTTTCACTTTGTCAGTCTTGGATTCCTTTAGTAGTCAGGGTTTTTAAGAAAAGCAGCAATACATTGGTGATGAGCTGCATGCTCTAATAACTCACACTTCCATGGCAGGGAGAAAACCATTTATTTTTAGAATTAACACATCAGCTGTGGTTCAAAATCCAGAAACTTTGCTCTCAGATCAGTGGCAAAAGCCAAAATTGTTTCTGTGAATTATCCGTTTCATGGTGACATTTCTGAAATTACTGAATGAGCCACCCTTCCTGACTCAGAAGAATTTATTTATTTATTTATTTTAATGTAGAATGTTTTCACTCCTGGAGAGACTACCTGTTGGGGTTTAGTTCTTGCCCACAATCTCTCTCTATGTCTTGTTTTTTGAGCAGGTCAGTGAGATGCTCTATTTTCCACCTCTGTCCTCTGAGTTTTGTTTCAAAATCTCCTGTAGTGTCACAGTGATGGCTGGCTGTGTGTGAATCGTGCAGGCTTCCAGCTTCCAAATCCCTTCAGTTTGAGAAAAGAGTGTTAAAGTACATTGAGAATTATCCTACATATCGACCCATTGAAAATAAACCCCAATCTTCATGACAAAAGTTAAAGGGAACTCTTAGTCATGCAAAGATTGGGGCCATTTAAGGTAAGAAAATGCTAATACCCAACTGTCATATTTAATAAGTATTATAAAAATGCTCTATTAATTATTCATAACCTGAAAACAATTGTTAACAGCTGAGTTTTAATTAGATCTGGTTAGGAAGGAAACCATAAGAATCATTGCTGTTGTTTGGGGCTGTGGGGGAGCAGCTGGAACTGTGTGTGTGGCACAAAAGCTGGGCAGGTTTGTGTGCATTTGGGGGAAAAAAGTGAGGGAAAGGAGGACAAGGACAGGAAAAGAATTAATTTCAGCTCTTTGGACCCAAGAGCTTCAAGGCCAGGGTGAGTGACTCAATTTTCTCCTGAGTCTGAGGCAGCTGGGAGCTCCTGCACATGGTTCTTCTCTCTACCCCCAGCATCAGCACTGCCTAAATTTATAGAGGCTTTTTTCAATGTTAATGTTAAACACCACTGAGAGTTCATATCCTTTAATCTACGTGGAAATTCCTGAAATGTTTGAGGGGTGTGATGCTCCAGGTCTCACCTTGCAGCTCAGTTGTTCTCCCCATCACTGGGTGAAATGGTGTTCGTGTGTCTGCAGCCCCTCAAAAACCCCCTGTGCTCCTGCCAGCAAACCTTGTTTGAATGTGACTTTTTTTTTTTTTTTTGGCATAGAAACAGAATTGTCTGTATTAAAATGTATTTATAAAAAAAAGAAACAAAACAACAAATCTATTTTTTGTGGAAGGAAAGTAGGATTCTGATTACTATACCACTGGGAAAACGTTAGGAGCATTTTTACCGAGCTGATTTCTAATTCTTTGTACCTTGGTAGTGATTTGTTTGCTAGGAGAACATCCACTGTGACCCATCCTGTGGCAATGCAATGCACTGTCATGCAGAGAATCTGGTTTTCAGAAAACTGGGAGTCTTTTGTTTCCTTTTTGGGACAGGAGGGAACCGAGGAGATCACCAGGAATAGAAGGAACCTTGGCACGGAATCCGTTCTGTGGCTTTGGCTTCAGCCTGTTTGACTTTTTGCAGATTAAGTAGAGAGAGAAAAGATTGAGACTTCAGGATAAAAAGAAAATTAGATGCTACAATTTAGTCTTCCTGTAGGAGAAGGAGAGTCCTTAAATTAATTTATACAAGGATTAAATAGGGACTGCACTTGCTTCAATTGATTTAATATTGGCAGCTTAGTCATCAGTGTGCATCCTAGGGAATATGCTTAACTTTTTCCATTACCTTGGAAAATGGTTCAAAAACATGTCACTTCCATTAGCAAGTGTTTCTTCTCCTGTAACAAATTGCAAAATGTAAAAAAAAAAAAGAAAAAAAGAAAAAAAAAGAAATAAATTATTGATCCTAGAAACGAGGGTGATTGTCTATTTTATTTAAATATTTCTATGAAAAAATGTTCAAACTTTCATTTCCGGTCACTTCTGTCAATATTCAAACTCCAGTTTTTGTGCAAATGTGTGTAAGCAGCTTCATTTTTTGGTGATTGATGGAAAGACTGCAGCGGTTTGGGTAGTTCTGTGGGTAAAACCATCACATTAAAGGTGTTCAGGAGGGATTTAACTTTCAGATTGGGAATACGTCTTGGGGTATAATTAAAATAAATTGTTTTCAATTACATTAATGGAACTTTGGAGTTGCACAGATGGCAGCTGTGGATCAGGTTGTGATTTTAAAAAATTTGCACGTTGGAAAAGTCAATTTGAAAAACAAAGTGAAAAATCTGAGAATTTGAAAAATAAATTTGAAAAGAAAAATAAATTCATTTCAAAGGACATTAACAGAACCTTGGAGTTCCTTGGATCACTATTATGCAGCAGGTTGTGCTTCTGAAGGATTTCTGGCTGCACTTTGGAGAATCAAATTTTGAAATGAATGTGAAAATTGCTGTCTCTGCCTTATTGACTAAAACTGAACCAGCTGCTCGGGCTGAAGTGAGTTTTACTGCGGTAATTCCACCTTGATGCTTCGATATTTTATTCAGAAATGCCTGGGAATACCTCTGTGTTTCTCTGGCAGCAGAACAACTCTCAGAGGAAGAGAAGTAGGATGTTTTTGTTTGAAAATATCTTCTGTAACTCATTTTGATTCCACAGAATTCCTGGGGACTCCTCACTGACACAATATCCCGCGGGACATCGTTGGGTGCTGGAATTGGAGGAAGGAATTTATTAATAAAAGGGTTTTCCATTTGGGTTGTGACTTGGAGCTGCAGGAAACACCAGGAGCGAGCTCTGGAGCAGGGTGGTTACCTGAGCACAGGTTTGTAATGTGACTTTTTAATGTCACTGCTCTGCACCCCGAGGGTGGCACCAGTTCTCTTACAAAGCTCCTGGCTTTGCCTCTTCTCTCCTGATTGAGCTTCCTCTCAAAAATTACCTGAACAACTGGAAGCGTCAGGTCCGTTTTCTTAGAATGCTTGCAAGGACTGGATGCTGATTTCACTGAATACCTAAAAAAAAAAAGAGCAAAATCAGTGCTAATTACTAATAAAGCAGGTTAAACAGTCTCTCTGATTTTGGTGCACAGGTATAATTACCTGGACTTGCTTAGAAATCTTCTGAGGTGGCAAAGAACCTTAAAAAAAAAAAAATCTGAATTTTATTCCCATGAAAACTCCCCTGTGTTTAATGTCTGCCAAAAATACACTGCATTACCAATGCTTCCCCTCCCTTCCTTTAGCTGGTTTGTCAGCCTCATTTATTAATAAATATGCCTAATCATTCTCGAGATGTTCTCTGCTTCTCCTCAGGTTCTTATTTCCTTTGACATTTCTCAGCTGCTGAGTTATTGTGGCAAATCTTGTGTGTTCACCCCTTGTTTCTATTTTATTTGTCATTGTTCAAGGGCATTCATCTATCTCTGACTTGCATTCCCTTAACGTTTTTCACCTGTAGGAAGAACACTTCTCAGTGATAAAGTACTCCAAATTTCCCAATTTTTCCCTCGAACACAATGTATCTTACTTTAAAGATAATTTTAGAGATTACTGAAATCTCTCATTGCATTCTAGGATAACCCAAAACTATTTATTCTCCCTATTTAAGTCCACAAAATAGAGCAATTGCTGTACAGAGATGATTTTTTCCCCTTCACCAGTGCTATACAAGAACTTAAAATAGGAGGTGAAATCATCCAGGATAATGTATTTTAATTAAAACTACAAAGAGAATTTAGGTAGGTAGAGCATAATTGCAGTTGGATGATTCCCAGCCATTATTTTGAAAACTGACTTGGGACCTTATATAACAAAGGCCTGTTTTATTTAATAATAATTTAATTATTCTAGTGGAGGGCGTAAACCATGTTAATGAAGCTGCATATGAAAGTAATCTGTAGCAAGAAATAAAAACAGGCAGGGAAGTTACAAACAGCAATAGAGAAAACACGTAATTAAATTTGCTTTATGAAAGGAAGATAACACAGAAAGGAGAGTTCCAAACACCTTCAGTTCTTCCTTTGCTGCGGAATGACAGGATAAATCAGAAGAGGGGAATAGCAATTGGGATTAGATTAGATGGAAAGGAACAATTCTTCCCTGTGAGGGTGGTGAGGCCCTGGCACAGGCTGCCCAGAGAACTAAATGTACTAGACCTGAAAGCTAAAAATATTTAGAATCTATTTTGGTAAAAAAAAAACAAAAAACAACCAAACACCAAAACCAAAACTCCCACCCAAAGTTTGCTTTTTATGAGTGATGTGAAGGGCACAGTGCACCAATGTTGTGCCAGTGTTACTCTGTCCGCTGGCATTCGACTGGGGTTGAAAACCATGTTTTTATTTCCCAGATGCATTCCTTACCATCCTGATCTATAATTAAGTGTCTAATTAAACCTGCTGCCTGCTTTGATGTCTGCACAGGTTCATAAGTCAGGAGAACAGAGGGTTCACTGCAACCCTTAAAATTAAAGTGTGCACAGAGACCTGAGCACAAGTTCAGAGGATCAAAACTCTGCCCCAGACACGCCAAGGCTCTTCAGCACTGAGATGTCAGATTTTAGGGATATTTCCCCACTGGAATTCATCAGCTGGCATTGCTCATAACCTAAATTTGAAATAACAATGCGGAAGTGTTCCTTGCAGCTGACAAACACAGGGCTGTGCTTCCTGGGGCTGTGAGGCAAGAGATGCTTGGAGGAAACACAAGCACGAGTGTCACCACTCAGATAACTTTTAAGAACTGTTATTTCAGCCAATGTTTAAACTTCTGTAAGATATGTTAACTTTTAAGAACTGTTACTTCAGCCAGTGTTTAAACTTCTGTAAGAAATGTTAAAATGGAAAGATCATTTCCAGCCAAAACGAAAGTTTGCACTTTTTTATGCCTTTAATGCCAACTAAGCATTGCAGTTTTCTCCTTAGATTAACTGGATATTTGGTAGAAAAGAATCTCCTTAGATTAACTAGATATTTGGGGATTTTTTTGTCTTCTCGAGTTGGTCTAGAGGGAAATGCAAGGATAAGAAACGCCTTAAGAGCTCGCTGAGGCCTGGTGCCTCCAGCAGGCCCAAACACGCTGGGCTCGTTCACGTGGTGGAAATGAAATTCTTCAGCAGCTTCTTGGATGAGCGAGGTCTTGAATTCACTGTTCATCCGAAGGAGGAGAATTGGTGAATTCCAGGAGGAGAATTCCCTTCTCCAGTGTTTTTTGGGACTGATGTGGGTTAGGGTTAGGG
>VWPU01004570.1:0-56176 GCA_013398955.1 Callaeas wilsoni
TATATATATATATATATAGACTAATACCACTTGACATAAGGTTGACTTGGTCTCACCACTCCCCACCAACCACTGGAAGTATTTTATACATGAGTTGGAAAGGACCCGCAAGGATCAGCCAGTCCAACTCCTGGCCCTGCATAGACACCCC
Source organism: Callaeas wilsoni (assembly GCA_013398955.1). NCBI lineage: Eukaryota > Metazoa > Chordata > Aves > Passeriformes > Callaeidae > Callaeas > Callaeas wilsoni. The sequence goes on from VWPU01004570.1 coordinate 152, forward strand.
AACAATCCCACCCTGTGCAGCCCTGAGAGCATTGTCCAAATGCTCCTGGAGCTCTGGCAGCCCTGGGGCCGTGACCATTCCCTAGGGAGCCTGGTCAGAACCTTTTCGTGATATCTAGCGGTTAGGATAACCCTAACCCTCCCCTGACACAGCTCCAGCTGCTCCCTTGGGTCCTGTCCCTGGTCACAGGGAGAAGAGTTTGATGCCTGTCCCTCCACTGCCCCTCATGAGGATTTCAGTGAGCTTTGCAAAGACAATACAACCCATTATAAGTAAAGGATTCAGATTTATGATTAAATTGTCATTACTCATAAATGTCTGCTGAATGGAGATGTTTATCTTGGTAAATATTCACTTATGCCATCACTCCTCTGTTTCCTCTAGACCTCCTCCAGATGGAATTGTCATGCCTTGCCAGGTCTGTATAGTCCCAGCTGTGATCTTTATATCCAGCCCCAGCCAATTTCACACTAGGGGAGCTAAATGGGGCTGACAGCCAGCAGATCATGAGGAACTGAGCTAGAAAATAAAGTATCCAAAGGGAAAACAGATTTACTGTCAAAAGTGTGAACTCCAACCCCTGCCAGAGGTTGCTGTGTATGTAGTTACCTGATGGTGTGTGCCATCCTCACTGACACACTGAGTGCAGACTTCTTCACTAACACAGCTGTCACCAAAAATCACCTTTCCCTCTGGGCAGAAGCAGCCTTCTGTGGGATAATCCTTGCAGACACTGACTTTGGTATCATTCTCACAGCTCTTCACGCAGGCTGTGTGGCAGTGGTCATATGTCAGATACGGGGCACATTTCATTGCTGAGGGAGACAGAGAAGGAAACACCACCTTTACCTAAAGAGATCTAAAGAAATGCAGATCAATCTTTCCTATCAAGCTTTCTTTAGAATTCTTTCCATTTTAGAAAGCCATCATCCAATGAATGGATCTGGTCCCTTGCAGTACAAATCAGCAAACCACATGAATCAGCAGCAATGTATGACTCATCTCAATAATGATACAATGGTTTAGGTGAGTGTTCACCTGTCAAATTTTGTTTCCAACACTGGGCCACAGATATAAGAATTTAGAACCTTTTGTGTATGGTTAAGAGATAGCCAGGATGGACTAAAGTATTGAAGAAAGATTTTTTTTTTTTTTTTTTTTTTTTAAAGAAACTTGATAGGCTGCAGCATATCCCATACAACTAAAGAAAGCTAACAAACAGAACATTTTGCTACTTCAAAACTGAACCTGCTGGATTTCTTCATCTTTTTAACTGAATTGCCTTTTTAACAGAATTAATTGAATCAAGGAAAGCTGCACAGCCCTGTAAGCCAACAGAAACTTTTTACTGATGTGTTCACAAACCTGAGGATACCATCTCTAAAAAAACCACAAAATTAGGGCTACAGCTATTCAAAAACACTATGGACACAGCTTCTAGACTGTGTATTCCCCTAAGTCTATTTTTCTCTACAGCTTCAATTAGAAAAAGTGTTTCTTATTTCCCAGTCTGTGACTGCTGTGAGGTTTATAAAACTCTTCCAGTCCCCTGACAAAAAACATTGAAAGAAAAACCGAGCTCCCAAACAAACAAACAAGAAAACATTCATCAGCTGAACTGTCTACACACAACCTTCTTAGCAGCCAAGGAAATAGAAAAGAAGTGTCTTTAACGTTAACCCTTTCCATGTTAAAGCAAATTATTTCATAGAATCATAAAATGGCTTGGTCTGGAAGGGACCTTACAGATTGTCTTGTTCCAACCCCCTGCCATGGACAGGGGCACCTTCCACTATCTCAGGTTGCTCCAAGCCCAATCCAACCTGGCCTGGAACACTGCCAGGGATGGGGCAGCCACAGCTTCTCTGGGAAACCTGTACCAGGACCTCACCACCCTCACAGGGAACAATTTCTTGCTAACATCCAATCTAAACCTCCTCTCTGTCAGTGTGAAGCCATTGCCCTTTGTCCTGTCACTCCAGGCCCTTGCCAAGAGTCTCTCTCCATCTTTCCTGTGGGCTCCTTTCAGGCACTGCAAGGCCACAGTGAGGTCACCCCAAAGCCTTCTCCTTTCCAGGCTGCATATATCTGAATTCCAGAGAGTATATTCACCCACCCAGGAGGAGCAATCAGGAAGGACTTGTACTGCTTGGAATGTCCCAATATGACCAATTGATGCCTTAGGATTTTAGCTTTTATATTTCCCATATATTTGTAATCCTGTAATTCTCTAGTATATAACTCTAAACTCCATATAGAGTGTTAGCTGCTGCTTTTCCCATTTTGGTCAGACACAACCATTCCTCTCCAGGCCTGGGAATCAAGGACACCTCACTGTCTCAGGCCCCAAGAAAGGTAAACAAAAATGAGTTGGGGGGAACAAACTTGAGTGGGGAGATGAGTTGAGTGACTGAAGCTGTAATTGGAAGATCAACCCCCAATATGCAAATGGACAAAATTCATAAAAGTATGAAAACACATGACTTGTTGTCTATTTTTGGGTGTAGCCCCTGAGGGGGCTTCTTCTGCCCTAAATGTACCTGAAGGCCCTTCAATAAATATAACTGCTTTTTATTCCCTTGACGTTGTCTGGCCTCTGTTTTTAGGTAAGCCCATCAAGGTATCACAATAAAACCCCAGATAAAATTCTACAAGAATGACAGGGATTCAGTGGACTGGGAGGAGGGAAAAAAGGTAATCCAGAACTGTGCCACTGTTATTAAACATACAGTGGTAGAGTGATTATTAAGCTGTAATGTCTATTTAGTCATTAATGCAACTTGGATAAATCAAATGTTGACAATTTAAATTTTTGGCAGTTGCACACAGGCATTTGCTGGAAGAAAGATGATGATGTTATTGTTAGGACACTTAAGACTTTTATGCAATTAGTGTTAAAATGAGCAACTCTTTGTCTATCCTTGTACAGGCTGTGTAACCAGACAGGAATTTGAAAACTGCACAGAGTTATTAAGGTAATCTGCTGACATCCAGCTTTGGACATTACAATTTGCAAAGTCTGACTGAGGCACTGAATTTGGAAAATGGCTGGCAATGTTCTCCCTCAGATTTCTATGACTAAACTCCAAACAGACTGTGTTCAATAACCTATGATCCTGGAAAGATATGTCAGACTAACTGGAGGCTCAGGCCAAATTCACACTGACATTCCTGACTTCCTATCCCATCATTCCTTCAGTCTGAGTTTAAAACACGAAAAAAAGCATTTGTTTTACACATATTTTTGTATCATGCCTTTAGGATGCTGGTTCTTCAGTTCTGAAATGAAAAGTAACCAGGAAAAGAAAGCAAAGCAGCAAGAAACAACTCAACGAGAGAGGCAGGAGGTGAGAAAACCAACTGGGACATCGAGACACTCTGTGAGGAGGTAGCTGGGAAAGAAAATGCCTGCACACTTCCATATCTAAGGCACTTGACTAAACCAGAAACACTGAGGGAATATCTGAATGTCTGCAATCATCACTGCAGAAAGGTCAACAAGAGGTGGAGAATAACCCATCTCAAGAGTTATTTATTTGTACTTAATGATACCTTGCATTTTTGGCAGATCTTTAGGTATGCCTTCTAATAGGGCTTTCAGGAGAAATAGGAACAAAAAAATACAAAGGAAAAAATAACAGGAAGAGAAAGCAGAACTACTTGTCTATGAAAATTTAGGAGAGAAGGTACACAAAGCAACAGCTGTCTGATTTTGGCTCTAGCATGGGTGTCTTGCTTGCCTTGGTTGGGCTCTGGGTAATGTGCCAGACTCACATTCTGCTGCACTGCTTTCCCACAGCACAAACTTTTCACCTTCAAAACACAAGCAAAACCCAGGCAGAAGGAGAACCAGATTTGCAAAGCAAATTACAGCTGGTTCAGTCAGCCTAGCTGGCATGTCCTGGCAAAAAATGACACCACAGAGAGAGCCCATTTCCCCATTTTTCCCTGTAGCAGAAACTTAAAATCACACTGGCTCTTCCACCACATTCTCAAAAGTTTCAGCTTTGATGGAAATGGGAGGATTTTGTGAAACTGTTACAAAGAAAAGTCTTTTGTGCCAGATATGACAGTGACAGGCTGGGAAGCAGTTCCACTAGTCCAAAGAATGAGTTTCTCTGTCTACCTGGCACTCTCCAAAGACTCTATGAAAGCAATGATATCTGCCGCTAAAAGAGCCTGGCAGACTCTCAGACCAACCCTGGTGCCACAAAGCTTCAGTGGCTGCAGAGCCAGCTACTGTCACATAGCTGTGAGTACCTGTTCACTGTGCCTTTATTTCCCTCTAGCCTGGAATTTTACCAGTTAGCAGTTTACCAAGAAACACTTCTTTCATAACATTCAACTTAGTGGATGACCAACGAGCTATGAGATCTGCAATACCACTAGTATAATAAACTTGACCTGGAACTTCTGCCCTATTACACAGCATTCAAAAAATTGATATTACGCTGATGAGACGTCCCAAAGAAGGGTAATTTCTGTATCAGTTCTAGCACACAGTAAAACTCTTACGGCAAAGCTCGGGCGTTCTCCAGTCTACGCAGACGCCGTACTCCCTGCAGATGTGAGCGTAGGAAGTGATCATCTCACAGGCTTCCTCCTCGTAGCAGCTGCTCTCCACACAGGCCTCATAGAACATGTTGGGGGTGATGATCCTGTGGCACTCCGCAAAGCGGTCCGAGAGCAGGAGGTGGCAGTGGCTGGGCGCGCGCTCGGAGCACCTGTCCTCCCTCCGGCTTTCACAGACCTTCCCTGGCTCTGTCACCGTCCAGTCCTGGATGAACACGCTGCTGTCAGCAGTGACAGAGCCATTGCGCAGGGTGAAGTCATTGACGTGGTTCTGGTCACACAGCCCTGGCGGGGTGAGTAAAGGGAAAAGAAAAATCTCTCAATAAGCAGCAGTAAAATAAACCCAAAAAAAACCCAGGGATGGGACGGATGACACTGGTTGGGGCAGATCGAGGAGTTCATTATATTCCTTAAAGCTGTTGTCAATAGAGGCATAAATACTTTGGGTCTTGTTTCTCATTTCCTCAGTAAAGGAGGTACAGGTTATGCCACAGAAGTACAATCTCTGTATAGATTACACCCCTAAGGATACTGTAGAATTAACTTGCCCAGGCAGCAGTTCGCCTCTCAAATTTTTCACCTTCACTGCAGGCATTGGTCATATTTCTCCCATAAGTGTATTTTTAAGAATCTAAAATTAAACCCTTATCCATAAAAAAGCACGAATCTTCTTAAAAAAATAACTTGAAGCAAGAAAAACTGGAAAGCTGTCTCTGCTGTTCTTTTAAGGTATTACTGGGCATTAGTAATATAATAATTAGTGAGCTGTTACATTGGTGATCAGAGTAGAAAAACCTACAAAGATTTGCAATATTCCCTCAAAAACGTGACACCAGTTCACCCTGAGAGTTTACAGATTTGGACATACACAAATAGCAATGAAATAAATAGAAGCTCAAGCCCAAGTAGGAAGCTGTTAAAAGTACTTTCAAACTTACCACAAAGCCCTTTTGTTCCTGAAGAAAAGCTCTTTGAATTAAGTTTAAGAATAAATTCATTGTTTCTTGGAGTAAATGTGAGATTATGTCCAAGAAGGGAGAACTTGATTTCATGCATTATTTCTCCATAGGCAGTGATTTCAAACAAGCTGCTGGAATAGGGGATAAGAACCCTTTCACCATTAACAGTCACCTGTTAAAAAAAAAAAAGTGAGGTCATCACATCAGTTCCAGCAAGCAGTTACAAATCAACCCAGTTTTACAGTTGAAGCCCATTTTGACTTGACGAATATCTGAAGATCCAACTGAATCTGGACGTAAGAAGCAATTTTGCCAGCTGAAGCTTTCTATTGAGTCTAAAAACACACAGAAGTACTTGACCTTCATCCTGCGAATTACATGAAAAACTCTTTCAACGTTTTCCTATGTAAGTGCACTCTTTGAGCATCACATGTTTACAGACAAACAGCCTCATGCTGGGAGGTTCAGATGCTGCCTCAGTGGAACTCAAGGCTGTCCAGCACCGTGCAGAACTTGGTGCGGGTGTTTTGGTCCACTCTATTTTGTTACACGAGTCAGAAGAGATAGTTTCAGCAAGCTGGCCAACTCCTGTATGTCTGAGCACCCAGAGGCTGAGAAATGGGTTGAGCTTGAATATTCTCCACCTATAAAACAGATGTAATGCATACTACTGCCCTTTCTTCTAATGCTGAGGTCAAGTTGCACACAAGGTGAGAAGCAACTCCCTAGACCTTCAGCTGGCCAGTCAGGCACAGCTCTGTGAGGAACAGAGTGCTCTCTCATGGACCAAACAAAGGGTGAAGGATCTCTCCTAAAAGAGGAGAATCAGAGTGCAGTATTGTCCTGTCTGTAATCCTGCCTTTCTGGCAGAAGTGTCAGGGAGACAGTGCCAAATCCCAAGTTCTTGACATTGGCACACCAGTGCAACAGGGAGAACATGAGGAGAAACTTGTCTGGCCCATTTTGTGAACACTGACTGTATCATGAAATGACGAAGAGATGTTAAAAATAGTCTGAAATTGGATCAAGGGGAGAAATTTGTCCCCATAACCTGAATTCTGCAGCACGAGCAGACAATGCAGAGATGAACTCATGGTGTTTGCTTACCGCCATGTCGCTGAAGAGCTGCACTGCCACACCACGGTGCTTCACTTCCATGGAGTCCATGCAGTTCATCCTGGGTGCTGCTCTGCACGGCCCTTCATGGAGCAGGACTTCAACATCGTGGTGCAAGTCTTGAAACAAGGTGTAGGAGCAGTTGCCAGTCAGCTTAAAGTTCAGCCCATCAAAAGTGACAATATGTTGAGATGAACTTCCTATACAGACACCTGAAAATAAACAACAGCAAAAAAACCCATGTAGGCATTTGCTTTCAAATTTTACCATTTCTTCACAACCGTTGTGGGCATGGGGAACCAATTAATTGGGAGAGGAAGGTAATGAATTGCAAATGCTGCAGCAAATCATTGACAAGAAACTCTGGTAAATACTTCACATGTGGAGGTTTTCTGAAATATCTTTGTCTGCCAACAGCTAGCATTATAAATGATTTCAATAAACTTGTAGAAATTCCCTTTGCCTAAAATTTATTCACGTTGAATATGATTTAGTAATAGATTTTATGTAAAAATAAAACAGGGAAAATCCCTTTCCTCTTTGTAGAAAGACTGTAATGCACTGTTCAATCTTTGCATTGCATTATATCCTATATAGTGTTACATTTGATTCCAAATATCACTATTTCACCCTTATCAAACACATCACAAGTTGATACCCAGGGACTTTGTTCTTCAGACAGGAAACAAGAAAACTGCAGAGAAATAATATGCACAGGACAAATCAATGGCCAGCTGACAGATCAGTGTCCTAGTCATTGGGTTATAAACACTTCCTTGTCTTCGAAAACTGGAAAACAAGGAAGATTATAATCCCAGAAGAACCAAAACAAAACCTGATGCTTCTGGTTCCTATGATTTCAAATCTCTTGCTTAAAGGATAATAAGGACAATAAAAGCAATGCCAACAAAACAAGTAAGGAAGAAAATTACCATTTTTAATAATTCAGTACTTTGCTTCTAGCTGAGAGTTCAGAACAATCTTTTTCCTATTTAATGACCTTCAAATTTAATTTCCCAGGAAAAACAGCAACTAGAGAGAGGGAGGGAGAGAGGATAGGAGGGAGGGCTCCCTTTGGAGCACCTTCAGATATTTTACTGTAAATGCTTATAAAGTTCATATATAAATAACAAGTAAATGAGTTAGCAATAAAAGCATGTTTTTCAATCTTTACTTATTCATGGACATCTAGAAAAAAAAAAAATTAAGGATAATAGGAACCCTTTTAAATTTCTCATAGGCTTCTGTAGCACAAAATGCACTAATATGATCCATTTCAAAGTAGTCCAAGAGCACAAACAGCCATGAATCACATTGGAATCATGCCGTTGTAAAATCCGTAACTAGTTCAGCAAGCAAGCACCTTTGCAGTGTAACTCCTGAACCATCCTCTGAACTCAGATGACCCAATGTCTTGGGGTGATTCTATGACCATACTGGATTCCCCATCGCCTGCTTGATTTCTAGTGTACCTTTAAATTGCAAAGGGGGCAGAGAGAAGCCGAGAGAACTCTTCAAAGCGGCCAGCTTGACCTTGCATCTAGACTGCTTTGCATTCTTTTCTCTCCCGATTCTGACAACATTTGGTTGGCTGGAGGACTTTTGCTCGCTAGTCTCTTCGGCTTTCAGCGGAGAAGGGACTGTGATCTGCCTCAGCGGCTTCTGTTCCTTTTTGGACTGTTTTTGGCTTGCTTTTCATCTGAGACCGGCTGTCATCTCCGGACCGGCTCGGCGGGACCCTCCAAGGGGGATCGTCGGACCCTGCCTGGCCGGCCCGGCCCAGCTCAGGACTGCAGGTTTTACCTACAGAAAGAACTCTACAATCCATAGTCCTCTTCTAAGGGACAGGGGCGGGGGTATAAATATCCTTTTTTTTCCCGTGCCAGCGGGGGACTCTGTTTTGTTAAATAAATAGTTTTTTTCACTTTCACTCGAAAAATTATTTTCCCGAACCCGTGGGGGAGGTGCTGCCGGGGCCTGCTTGCCTGGCAGGCAGGGGAGAGAGAGTGAGACGCCCCTCTTGGGTTGTTTCCTCCTGGATTTGTGTCCAAACCGGCACACCCAAGAACACTTCGTCTTTGTAGAAGCATTTGTCACATCACCCACACTGTCAAGCCGTGGCTGGAAATTGTGTTTTAGCTCTCTAAATGAGTGAATCATGAGTCAATTTAGCAGCATTTTCACAGGTGGCCTAACCAGCCTCCTTTTGTAACATCAGAGATGCTGCCTCACACTGAGCTCCTACTCAGCACCTCCTCTGTTATGCCCATCTCTGCTTTACTGATTTCTGTGAGTTTTGTCTCACACAGCATCAGAATCAACCTTTTCAGCCTCTAAAGATGTTGCTTGAGTTGGCACAGAATCACCCTGGTTGCACTTAGCAGTCATTAAAAGAAGAGGACTTGACCCATGGGGTTTTTTTAATCAGCTGGGTGGCATTGAGGATTTTTTGTTCCCTCCCTTCTGTAACATGAAAACTTTCTACTTTTCCCTCACAAGCTGTACCACCTTATGAAAAAAAAAAAAAATTGGGTATCATGGCTCATTAAATTCATAAAGAGATAAACAGTTCTTTGCTCATCTTAAACAACTCCAGTGAGCTATAGGGCTTTTCATGATAATCAGCTAATAGTATGAACGGTTATTTTCATTTCATCCTTTCAGAAGCTTTTTTATGAAGGTATATCTTGCATGCCAAAAGTAATGCCCTCATGTTGCTATCTATGTGTTTAGGATCAAAAAATTTAATAAAGATGCACTTCTTATGGCTAGGTATCACTAAGATTATCTTTTAAACATTGTAAAATACTTATGACTATCCATCTAAAATATTTCTACTTATTCAAAATGCTTGTAGCAAATCAGAAATGTTAGATTTAAAGTGTTTAGATCATCAAGTACACTTTTAGGAAATGTCAAAACTCAGGGTGTAAAAAATTTTGTATGTCTGAAGAGTTCAGGGATCAAAACCCAGCTACTAGATTTGGTATTTCAAGCAGTAGCTGGAAGAAATTGTTCTTAAATCAGCCAGCTCAGCAGAGGAGATTTTAAACGGAGATTACGTGTTGTGAAGAGGGGGCGTGTATATATGTGCAGGGTCCTGATCTACTTTTAAGAAGCAAGCATATGAATTTAGATTTAAACCCACTCATTTTTTAATAAATGGATCACCAGCCTCAGGGCTGCATCCCTGTGACCCTGTAAATGTGAGTGGATGCATTCAGTTCCTGTTCCTGTCATCCCAGCCTAGGCAGCAATCACAGTGTTCAGCCTTTCTGCTCAGACATTCAGTGTGAGGTTATCTGGAGGCAGGGAGAATTTTCTGTTGATGTTTTTGTACTACACTTGCTTGACTGAGAGCAGGCCAAACCCTCAAGCCCCGATATGGACAAAGAATACATCGCTTGCTTATAGCTTGCTGAGAGAAATTCCCGGTTTCTTCCATACATCCTCCTTCCCAGCTCACACAGCTTTGGAAAGTGAGCGTGAGATTCCCTGATAAAAGACTGTCACTCTGCTAATGCAAAAAATAAGCTCAGAGTGGCTCAGAACTTGCAAGTAGAATTAGGCATTCCAGCATCAGTGAGGCTCTCATGAGCCTAATTATTTGTTTAAATCACTGTATAACAATTAAAGAGCAATTCCTCCCACCCTGGTCACCTTTGAAGTGTTGAGTGACTGAGAAGCTCCACTTAGCATCACATTTGTGGTCAAATATCTCAGGTGATGGGGAGGAAGAGGCACACATGGATGGACAGATACTCACATGGGCACATCCATCGGCAGCCGCACGTTTCCTCCACCTTAACAGCAGGAAGGTTGCTGTGACACACAGGCTTTGGCATCCTCTCACAGTTGATGTGGTGGCTCTCCAGAACTGTGTAATCTCCTGGGAAGCACGTCACAGTGTGGCACTGGTCTGGTAATGTCCATTTATCACCAGGCTATGGACGGAAACACAGATATGCAACAACTGAAACCAAAAATGCAAAGTTTGGCTGGTGTCACAGAACTACAGCCAGCAGGTGAAGTGACCCTGACAGCAGTGCTACTCACATTAGCCTTGGAAAAAAAAATAATGGAATCCAGTGTATTAAGGACTTCATGAGGATGAGAAAGTTTAAATTAGCAACACCAAGAAGCAGGCTGAAATTTCAAGCTAAAGATAACAGTCTACAATAGGAGACACTTTGTTCCAACCACCTATAGTTAGCTTGGCCATCCTACGACATGCATGGAGAGCAGACTCGACAAAGAATTGCCCTCAGCTTTACTTTAAATTTCAAACCCTTTAGTTTTCATAAGCCACAGACGGTCAGAGCACAGCAGGAATTAATATTTGTTCCAAACTAGGAAAGCATGGAATATTGTAGTTACTTTATCAACAACTCTGAAACTTTAAAACAGCTCCATTCTTCCCAAACGGAAATTGTTCTTTTACCCGATCAGTGTTATTAGGTGTACATAGTGGATTTCTAGAGCTAAAGAATTAAATGTAAAATATATTCCTGTTTTCTAAAGGACAGTCTGAATTTTAAGGCACCGGGATTATGTACTAATAAATGACAGAGAAATAGATGTGGAGTGTCTCAAGATTCCTATCTGCAAAAAGCTGAGCTCTCTGGCCCCAATCCTGCAAAGCTCCAAAGTCCATAAGTAGGCTGAATGAGTTCTAAAACAGTGTTCATCCCTGAGGTGCACATTTCCCAGGAATATCCCCAAATGTGGGAGAGAGCACTTCCCAGAGCTCTCTCTGCAGAGCTGAGTCCAGAAACACCAGCACAAGTGAGACAGTGCTTCTGTGAGCTGGGTAACATTCCTTGATATTCACAAGCAGAAATGTGGGGAAGAAAAGAGAACTGATACTGGGCATGGCCATCTCCCATCCTGTCCTTCTCAGTTTAACCATCATTCCCAATAAAGAGAAGAAAAGGGGGATAAAATACGTAGGTAACAACATAATTCACAGACGATTCTTGTCATTATGAAAGTATCTCTATCTCTGAGCTACAGGATACCATCAAGTCTAAACAAGAGCTGCCAGATTTGCAGCCCCAAAAAGTTACACATTAAATACAGGTTAATTTACTGGACTTGTTTTATATGTTTCAGGACTTTGAGAAGGCAACTGGAAGTCACTTAGTACTTTTTTCAGGCTTGTGAGCCTAGAGGAGGCTGTGAAAAAGTAACAAGAGGAGCTTTAAGGACAGCAAAAGCATTTATAATAGGAAGAGATAGAATGTTTTTTAATTACAGTTGTCTCTCCTACAACTCACTGAAAGTGGAGCACCTGGAAGGGTACATATACAGCTGTGCAAATCTGGCTTCCATACATATTTAATTGGTTTTATTTCACTCTTTAACAGGACATTTATTAGAAAACATCTAAAAGCTGTACAAGAAAAGCAAAGCACAACACATTAAAACAAATAAAAAACAGTTGAGGGATTAAAAAAAACCCCAAGAATCCTGGTGCAGAGGAAAACACAGGGAGTCTGAAGACAAAGAAAGCCTAAATCCCAACTGATATGAAACTATAGGAGCAAAAGGAGGACAGAGAGGAAAGCAAAATCAGAGTTTCTAAGTCTGCCAGGACACTGCAGGAAGCCTCAGACTTCCTCTCTGAGGGAGCTCTGAACCTACAGACCTGGACGTGCACACTCTGAGTCTTGCTGTGCATCTGCAGGAGACAGATCCACGTACCTCAACAGCTCCCTTGGCTGTTATCCTTCAGCTTAGATTAGGTTATTTGTTTGTCTCTTCTTTAAACCAACAGCTGAACAATACTAGAAAAGCCACGGTAATGGTTCTCTTATTACCTTCATGGCTGCTTATAAACTTCTAAACAAGACTAACAATGAAAATTAACTATGTTAAAAAAGAAACACCCTTATTTATCATAATTGTCCTGATATTTTGTCAGCTGGCAAATTAAAACATGAAACCAGTGGTTCTTTACACAGCCTGTGTTTGGCACTCCTGCAACTCCTTGCCACTGGATCTGACAAGCACTAAAAATTTCCAAGGATTCCAAGAATAGCTGAACAAACTCACGGAGCAGAAAACTATCAAGCACTATCAAACACAAAAAGATGTCACTTGCAGCTCAGGGTGTCCCTGAGTAACAAATTGTTTATGGCTAGGACAGTTCAGGGAATTTTTGTACATATTTATTAACATTCCTTCCCTGGCTCCTATTTTTGTCCACACAACACAGGGAGTTGGATGGATTTTTGGCCTGACCCAGTGCATTTGATCTGCTGCCCTTCTGCTACTAACAATGACCTTAATCACGAATATTCCTTCTACAGTCACTTCCAGAGTAGGGGTAATAACAAAACAAACCAAGAAAAAGTAACAAATCATATTATTCCTGATACTGATTGGATTTAGGCTGAGATTTTTGATCCTGAGAACTCGGATTTCCTTGCAAACTGTGAGAGATCAGTTCCCACAATCTCCAGGTGCATGACAGACATCCTGCTTGGGGAGCTGAGCCTCCTGCAAGAATTCTCTCAGCAATGCCTGAAAGATTATGAAGCTGATATAAAAACCTGTGTTTTCTGAATCAGGGAAGGAAGAAGCTTGATTCTTCCTCCCTGTGGGTTTGTGAAGAGGAGAATAGAACAGTGGCACCTTAGAGCCAGTGAGGCAGCGAGGATGCGGCACCACAGAGGCAGGAACTTCCACAGTGTCCTGCAGGCTCCGTGGGATGCTCCAGAAGGCTGTGGCCTCACAATGCCTTCTAACACCTATTTTTCCTGGCTGACAGAAGAGGCAACTCAAAATCCCCCTAAAGGCTGCCATTTGAAAGCGTGGTTCATTTTTATACGGACTGGAGCCCGGCCTGCTTCTTTCTAAAAGCATTTCAGCCAGAACGGAAATTGTGCTTTAAGTTTATCACCCCCAAAAATGAAACCTGACATGTCTGAAATTCAAGTTTAGCCTTCCCAGCACTTATCTACATGTACCTGTGTCTGCTGCTAGGAGCCCAGAGGCCTGGACATGTGCAGTTCAAACTGCAGACAAGAATCTGATTATTTTTTGTTTTAATAAAGTTTTTCAAGTTTAGTTTTTGTTTGTTGTGGTTTTTTTCTTAATTAAGCTGTTAGCCTCAAAGCCATCAGATTATGCTTAGTGTCTGATTTAGCTAAAGCCCTTCTGTGTTCTGACCGCTGATTGAGGCCAACCATGTAAGGCAGCTTGGATATATTTCCCGCATTTAGATAATTCATACTCATTTATTAGCCACATCCTTCCTCACAGTCATGTCTTCACAAGTGAAAAATCAAAGGAATATTTTTAATGTACTGGAAATTCAAGATAAATCCTAGAGTAGGACTCATAACTGATCCCTACTAGAAAACATGGCACAGGCTTATATATGCTAATATTTTTAAATGCATGAAGCATCATATACTCTCAAAAACCTTGGCATTTCACTTGAGATTAAGAACCTGAACCATTTATAACATCTGGAACATCACTTTCTTAGAGTGGGATCACTTTTGAGAGATCAGACAAGTTTACTAATATTTCTGAGCATTTTCTCAGGATTAATAAGAACTTTTGCACAAACAAACTCCAAGAAATTTGATTTCATTGCTAAAGAGATGATTTTCCCTAGAGACATAACCATCACACAATAATTACCTTCCTGTAAAATTGTCATAGGGACAAGGTATTTGTAATTTTAGCAGAAGGACAGAGGCTGGACAATGACCACATGCACCTTTATTTGGGCCATGTGCAGCTGTCCCAGAAGTCCTCTCACCAGGAGATGGAAATGCACTTTTTGTTGTCAGGGAAGACAAACACTGTCACAACTTTTAGTTCTGCACTGACATCAATAACATTCAACACTGCAAGATGAGGTGATGTTAGAGAAAGCCCCCTCTGTGTGCAAAGCTATCCCACCAGTTCAAAAGCCAACATTTTCCTCTTCCAAAATCATTCTTAATATTCTCCCACAGTTTTTGTTTTAGGTTATCTATGAAGATATTCATCTTCTTGCTCAAACTTTGCAACTTAAAAGCCAGATGGCCGACCCAGGCAGTGCACTTACTCTCTTTTTGTTTCCATCCTCATCTATGCATTCTCTGACGGGGTCTGAAAGAGAAGCAGACATCTTTTAGTCATCCCACTCCCTTATCCAGCCTTATAAGTGGTGGTCACCAAAATACAGATTGCTTACTTAAAAGCTTGATTTAAGCTGGGAGAAGTTTGGGGGGGTTTGTGCTAGAGTGTGTGAATCCCTACCTGAAGTCTGCAAGCATTTGTCCAAAGTGTACAAGAATAAGTCACAAAAGGCATAAACAATGCCAGTGGTCCCAAAATACTCCATGAGCAATAACTGGGCTGCAATTCTACAGCACTCCTTGTACAGACACAGCTCTGCCCAGATGGTGCTTAAAGGATGAACACTTTGGCTCTGAGGCACAGTCCAGCCTTTCCTCAGAATCTTGTGATCCATTGAGAATACTCCGGGGAACTGGCAGGTAATGAGAATTTTCACACCCACACCCACATTTATTATATGCAGAAAGATCAATACAGCATAACTACACAAATAGCTGCAATAAGAACACTCAAATTCAGTTTCCTTACACTCAGGCACGACTGTGATGAGCATTTTTTTCATATAATCTGTTAAATGGCCACAGGGTACCCACTGAATTGCAGTTTCTATGTTTGTGTGCTCTCACTACACACCTAAAGATATTTTGGAAGCAATTTCATTTTTGTACTATGGCATGACAAAGTCTCTAGCAAATTAAAACACTGACTAGCAAACTCTTTGTAGAATACTAGACTATGCTATCCTATATGCACTCTCTGCTCTGTCTTTTCCAGGATAAGTAATGTGTTTTGAAATCATTTAGGAACTCTTTTAAACCTTTTTTTAATGGTATTATTTTTGGTACACTTCCATACAAAAGGCAAGACTCCCTCTGCACGAGAAATCCAACTGTATGAGTCTAGAGGGGGAAATTATACTTTACAGATTGTATGAAATTTATATCAAACAAAACAAACAGGAAAAAATCCAAACAAAAAATAAATTCCTGCAAAAAAAATTATCGTTTTTCACCCCATAGCAGTCTTTACCATCACCAAAAGGGAGAGCTAAATGTCTCTGATTTTAGCTGTTGAAGATGTCTGTAGTTCAAGGCCTTTTGAGCTGTTGGAAAAGCTTTCATAAAACATACAAAGCTTTCACCTCTAGTACTGACAGGTTATAGTGCAGATTGCAATAAGAAAATAGTTACTGGTTCCAAATTCCTGCTCCTCATCCTGTATCGTGGATCAATGTAATTTACAGCAAGAAAAATCACATATTTTACAGTGTGAAGAGAGGAAATGCACCTTTAAAAGTTTATTTTAAAAGAGAGGAAAGAAAATGGCAGCTGTTTAAATCTAGAAAATGGCAGCTGTTTGATGCTCTGGAGAGATTTTAAAACGCCAGAAGTGATCCCAGCGGAGGCTGATCGGATATCTCCAAGCTGGGCTGTGAACACTCTGCAACTTCCTCATTCTCAGAGGTCCTTGGCTTCACAAAAAAAGTCCATTTATTGTAGTGGAGATGTAACTAAGCCCTCGTAATGCTGGCAAAAACCTATGCAATGACTAACACCATGAGGCAGTGGCTTGTGGTGAGAACGTGTAGATGTTACTGTAACAGGAATAACAACAACAAGATGAGGGATAAATATCTATTTCCAGACCAAGGAGGCAAAAGAAGCAAAATCCAGGTCAGTGTTGAAGCAAGGTTCCTTAAAGGAGGAGTGTTGTCATCTACAAATTAATGAATGCTTGTTTAAAACATTTTACACTTTTTCCCCCAGTATCTGTTTCCCTGGTAAAGCTAATTCTTTATTATTTTTCTTTTTGCCTACTATTTTGGCTGAATTTTCCGTAGACATACACATAACAATGTTTGAAAAGCACAACTTGAAATCTTTCCTCACAGCATTTCTGAAACGTGCCCCATTCATTCAGGACAGCTTCAACTTTCCTGGTGTCCTTCAGTTATTGACCAGTCCTGAGTACTGATTATCAAGATTTTTATCAAGGTTGATTTTTATCAAGATGGTAGCTTGAAAGTTCAGGCCTAGGCAGTTCTGAAAACCTTGCTGGAGCTGGGTAAATTGGAATAGCAGCTGGATACATGCTGAAAGGGCTCATATTTGGTTTCACACCTAAGCAATGGTGGTGGTCTAGGCCAGCATTTGCGATGGTTGTCAGTGGAACACTAACAACAGAGCATCTGATTGCCTTCTAAAATCAAGAAAAATCATCCTAGCTTTGTATTTTGATTTTTGTGTTACCCTTCAGACACGAGGCCACAACTTTTGGACTTACCCATGCACACTTTTTTGATAAATTCACTGTTCAATGTGATCATAGTGGATAAATCTTCAAAATTCTGGAGCTTCATGATTCTGTTAGCAGCAGACGGCCCAGCCAAAGTCCTCAACTGCTCTTCATCATATCTGTTCCCAACACCAATTGGGAACACGGATACCCCTAGGAAAAGAGAAGGAAAGGTTTGAAATAGGCGAGGCACAGGAGAAGATCATTGCTCATGGATGTGGAGTGCTCATCCCTGGAAATATTTAAAGGATGTGGCACTTGGCAGTGCTGGGTTAATGGTTTGACATGACAATCTTAAGGATCTTTTCCAACATAAAGATTATATCAGTTTTATTTTTTTCATTTGCTTCTTTAAAAAAAAAAAAAAAAAAGAAGAACTGGGAAAAGTTTTTCTCCAACACTTAATTTTCATGTGTTACTTGCATCATTCCCCCCACATTGGCTAAAGGCAACTAAGGGCTGAAACAGTGCTGCTCTAATCACACTGTTAGCTAAGATGAGCTCTAGTAGTCCCAAGCATAATAAGATCATTCATGGGCAACAAAACACAGCTGCAGACTTAATGACAACATCTTCACTCTTTTTAAATGAAAAAAAAAAAAAAAAAGGAATTTCAATATGCTCTTTTCTTCAGTTACACAGCAATTGGATTATTTTCAAACCATTTAATTAAAAATAACGGTTGATAGTTGTTATACAGTCCATGCCTTATTCAATAGCTCCCAGAGCAACCTTCAAAGGAAGTCAAAGTTCCTCAGCTGAACACCTGAGGAAGCTGAGGTACAGAAACAAGAGCCAGAAAACTTTAAAAAAATTATCATGCAGCACACTTTGATAGCAAAAGTATATTCCTGTAGAGGTCAGTGCAGAATCTGATTAAAACCTCTAACTATTATTATTATCATTATGATTATTTATTATTATTATAGTGAACCTTTCAATTCTCACTGTACTGCAACACTATTGAATTTATGATATTAGACCACTTTTCTGTTATCCCTGTCTACCCACAGGATCTTTGAAAACAAAATGCTACTAATTTGTGAGCCCCGTGGAAGCTGTCAGCCTTAATTGCAGATTGGTCCTGAATTTCCCAGTACCTCAAAGGCATCTTCATAGAGCACATTTTCTTCAGGTCTGTTCCTTACCACAGTAACTCCAGAACTTACACGAACACACCAGTGTCTTAATTTTCCATCTTTTGTTCTAGCTCATTACTTAAAAAGCAACAAGTCTACTTAAAAATAGCGACAGTGAAACGAGGTTTACTGTTTGCTCTTGCAGAAAGTGCAGCGGCCTCCACAGCATCTTGTGAGCTCCCCGACACGATGACGATGGCGACCTTCGATGCGCTGGCTCTGCCCCCGTGGGATTCTGACATCGCGTTCTGGACCACAAAATCAATGGCATTCCCTAGGAAGAAATGAAGAGAGAAACGAGAGATGTAATAGGAAAGTCACAGGAGACCATAAAACTAAATCTGATGTTGCGTTAGTGTGTTATGTTAGCATGTAGTGAAAAATATTTACTCTTAAAGGACTCTTAACGTCTGATTTATTGCAGCTACATGAAAGATGTCAGCTATTAAAAACCTTCCAGTATTATTAAGACATCCTAACACAGGAGGACCATCCTTAGCTCCATCCCAGTCTCTGCAGTGATGGGAACTTTACGACCTTTCCTTAGCCACGATAACAAAGTTACACTCCTCACTTAAGCAGTTACGTTTTCCAGAAGTATTGCCATCACTAAAGGATAGAAGATACTGTGGAGATTACATTCCTGCTTCCAACTGCCGAGCAACACTGACATCCAGTGGCGAGCTGATCCACAGCTTGGCATCATCCTGAGCTGTTCACACGAGTTGCTCTCGCTCCTAGAGAAAAATCTAGTGCTTCCCTAATTTCATCGACTTTCCCTATGGGTGTGAAATGCCTATTTTGCCTCCACAACTGCTCTGAAATTTAAACTCTGTGTAATCCATAGTACAACTGGGTGAACTGTATTAAAATAAAAACAAAACAAAAAAAACCCACACCAAACCCCACAAAACTCGCAAAGAAATTCTACCTGAGCTACCAAATCACAAACTGGCTTAAACGGGAAGCTACTGCCCCTTCATTTAACATCTGTGAACACTCAGGCAAATTTTTGTTGATAATTATGACCTCAGCAAGAGAGCACTTTGTTAGTACTTGTATTTAGACATGTATTTGCACAAATATTTACACTGGGAATCATGATATGCAGCTTTCTTAAAAGCTCCTTTGGGCTTGGAAGTTATCAGGTCAGGAAGTAGAAATGAAACCGAGTGACTGATGTGACATTCGGGGCAAACAGTGACTGGTGAATAATAAACACTTCAAAGAGTATTTCCTCTGAGTAATCTGCAATAACTGTGGAGAAAAATAGGTTTGCCTGAGGAATTCACTGTACAATTTATAATAACAAATATATTTGTAAAACACTGGAAGTCAGCCTGTAGATAACTCACCAGCATAGCCCCAGTACACCTTAGCACACCTCAACATTTTGCACTTGATGTCTTCTTGCACCATGTCACCCACACCTTTCCAGCCAGAGAAGCAAAAACCCTTTTCCCAGGCTGCTGCAAGCATAGCCAAACTTTTGGAATCTCACTCAGCACATTGACTATTGATAAGGCTTGAAGAGCTGGGATTGTTCAGCTTGGTGAAGGCACCAGGGAGACCTCCCTGCAGACTTACAGTATTTAAAGGGAGTTTATAAAAAAGAGTGAGAGCAACTTTTTATAGTGGCAGGTAGGGATCGGACAAGGGGAACAGTTTTAAACTCAAAGAGGAGAGATTTAGATTTGATGTGATGAAGAAATTTTCTACTCAGAGGGTCCTGAGGCACCAGTGGAATAGGCTGCCCAGAGAAGCTGTGGCTGCCCCATCCCTGGAAGTGCTCAAAGCCAGATTGGATGGGGCTCTGAGCAATCTGGTCTGGTGGAAGGGGTCCCTGCCCATGGCAGGGGGTTGGAACGAGATGATCTTGAAGGTCCGTTCCAAACCAAACCATTCAGTGATTCAATAACATGGTCATGGCAGTTGGATATTCAGTGAAAACCTCAAAATTGTGAATGTTTTTCTACTTGCAACAAAACACATTTTAAAACACCATTATTTGTTGGGTGATGGTGACTCCCTTTCACAAACTACTATTCCTGACCACGAAAAATAACTGACCTCAGGTATTAACTCATGTCCTACACAGCTGTCCCACAATCCTTTCCACAAATAGTTTTGTGTCTGTCAAGGTAAATATTAGATACAGAATGGCACATTAGCCAGAAATAACTAAGGATAAAACAAAATGCAGCAAATAAATCTGATTGTATTCAAAATCCCTGAGATTGCTCTAGGATGGTCACTCCGCCAGAAGATTGACTCATTTCCCTTCGGTCCAACAAATAATTACCCAAAAAAGTATTTCAGTTTTTAACTTTCAAATATATTTTAGGTTAAACTTTTGCATAGTAAGAATCACAAATGATTTTTCATTCATTTGTGAAAAGTACTTGGAATATCTGTATTTGTTTTCTTTAATGACCTTTTGATTTTGTGTGGTTGGTGTGGTCAACAGCCACACCAACTCCATTTTTCTTCTTCTTACATTAATTCTGAAAATGTTCAGAAACTCCATACATATTCGCAAACAGAAAAAAATCCATTATTTTTATAATTTCTCATAAAGAAATCAAGTACCATTGTAATAGAACAAGCAACTATTTCAAAGGCCCCAAAAGCAGTTACTCAATTTAATGCACGGAAAATTTGGTTTAGCATAGTAAAAACTCCTTGGATTTCTCCCTTTATTTTGAAGCCAGCTCTAGAGAAAAGAGCCAGGTGTCTGAAGACATGATCAAATGAACATTTTTGTCCTGCTAGAGGGATTCAGAAGTCCCCATCCCAAGCTGGAAGCTGTCGCTTCTCAGCTCTTTGTCTCTCCATCTCACCATGGAGGGAAATACCAAATCCCTCAAAGGCCACAATAAAAATTATTGACTGTTAAAAATCCAACCAACTTGAGAACTTTCTTACTGTGAGACTGCAGCACAACTGAAACCTGACATTTTCATACCAATAAAGGAAATAGAAATGTTTACGTTGAATTAAACAACACCAAGCACAAGGCTTTGTTAAGACTGGAAAAGGTGTTCACAGCATGGAAACATAAAGAGAATCCCAGAATGGTTTGGGTTGGAAGGGACCTTAAAGATCACCCAGTTTCAACTCCCGTGCCATGGGCAGGGACATATTCCTCTAGGCCAGGTTGTTTTCAGCCATTTTAGCCCTTCCCTCAGCCCACCAAAGTGGTGAGCCCCCAGCAGCCTTCCAGCCCAGTCAGTAGGGTATGACTGCCACCCATTGGGCATGTCCAGGGAAAAAAATGCAAATAAATAAAAAGAGGAAACAAAAACCCAGTTGAACCATACAGGCTACTCTAGAAAGGACAGATCACTCATTCCAAGCACAGAACAGCACCTCTTCCCCATCCTTCAGTGCTCATGTTTGGAATAACCATTAAATAATCACTATGAACATTTGATGCTGAAATTCTCAAAGTTGGAAAAGGCTTTTTAGGAACCTTTTTCTGACAGACTTGACACCTGATGGATATTAAAGTTAGACTTGTATTCTGAAGTAACAACTCAAAATGGTTCCTGTAGAGGTTCCTGCAAGGACTGCAAGTTGATTAAATGGACATAAACAAGCTTTAAGGACAAAAGACAATCTGTTGAGTAGGGGTTTTACTGGGAGTCTACAGAGAATTGCACTAGATTCTGCCTTATTCAATAGTTTCATTAAAGATTTGGATGGAAGAGTTAAAATGTGTAAAAAGGCATGTTAATCTGAACCACAAATATTAGACTGGGAGCAATCATGGACATCATGGAATTAACTGAATGAGCACAAGGTGCCCTACAAATATTTGAAATATAGCCAAGAAATAAAAATGAAGATTCATCCCAGAATTAGCCAATCTGGAACACACAGACATTCAATGTTTTGGTGGATGCCTCAGGGAAAGCAAAAATTTCCTAAGAGCAACCTTTGCAATTATTTTGTTTAATTCTGTCTGAAACAAAGAATGAAATGTAAAGCCCTGGTGAGGGTCTGTGGAGTTGTGACAGACAGAGGATTCCAATTAGATGGAGGTTCCTGCTGAGAACTTGTGAATCAGTGCCTTAAAGCGGCCTCAGTGATTTCTCTAACATTTCTGCAACATCTTGACCACAAAAAAGTACTACAAGAGATCTTAATCACTCACAAGTCCTGAAAGCTGCCTGGGAAAGAATGGAATGGAATGGTTCCTCAGAACTTGGAGTGATACAGAAGCAGCCAACACTGCCTGGATGGTGGGTATTCCAGATTGCAACTATTTAAGCAAGGACTTGACTAACCAGGAACAACCCTCCATGATGATAATCACAGAATCATAAAATCGCAGAACGTTTTGGGTTGGAAGGGACCTTAAAGATCATCTCATTCCAACTACCTGCCACAGGCAAGGACACCTTCCATTAGACCAGGTCCATAATCCTGAAGCTGGTCTTTCTATCTTAATTTAGAGTCTTGACGTTGGATTGGGATTTTAAATTGAAAATAGAAGATTATTTTAATTTTGAAACAAATCAGCTATTGAAAACTGATCCCACAGTGCTTTAAGCAGTCAGTTCTTGGAACATTGATATTTTGGCATTAACACATGTTGATTAACAGAATGGCTGAACTTTTCATGAGCAGCACAAAACCCGTCAATCCAAAACCACAGAATGGAACAGCCCCCAGAAATCTCTCCTCTGCTTTCCTGTCTCTGCACATCACAAATCCTGCATTTCTCTTATCACAAAGGGCTTCTGATGAACCCAGGCTCCACCAGGAGCTCATTCAACTCACAAACCTTGTAAGAAATGAACTAGAAAAAACAAGTAAATCAAAAACCCTGAAGGGCAGTGAATTAAAACAGTTTAGGAAAGATATTAGTGGCACCCAAAACTGGCTTCAAAACAGAACTGGCACCACCAGTTCAAAAATATTTGTGGGGAACAAGTGAAAGTCTCTGTCAGTGGATGGAAGCCCTCTGGTAAGGACAGCTGCTGGCCTTGGGTGATGGGGGACAAGATTTTGGAAATTCCTTTTGGAGTGCATCAGCTGGGGAGAGCTCTGAATAAGGAAAAGTGCTGGGGAGCCTTTGCTTCCAAAACCACAGGGAAGACTTAGAAGAAAGACATTTATACCTTCTTAATCCTGACAGCAAAGCTGAATGCTGCTAATCAAGTATGTTAATAATGATGGAAAGTTGGAGGAAAAATATAAATTTAAGATTTTTTTTTTTCTTGGAGGGGGCGTCTTTCCCTAATGATTCTTTTATACAGCTGAGCCACATAGAACATACTTCCTCCAAATTTTGAGGCTGAGGCAGGAAAATGTCAGCCTAAATGAGCGACTTTTACTAGAGCTATAAGGAAGCAAAATAATGTTTTTATAAAGTGTTAAGCAGTATTTACTGTAGGGATTGCTCAGTCTGCTCCCTGTGACTCTCCTAAACACCCACAAATGCTGAACAGAGACACATTTATGTGATTCTCAGTTCTCTTGCACACATCACTTCAGTGTTTAGTTAGTTTCCTTTTTCCTTTTTTCAGTTGTTTCTTATGTGAAGTTGTACACGATTTCATGATGTCTGAATAGCCCCAGAGCTGCTTCTTGATGGGTTACTTGAGCCAAAATTTGCCTGATGTTATTGAATGGCCCCACTGCACAAGCATGGGAAAGCTTTGTGGTACAGGCTGCTCTTTCTGGCTTGTTCTTTCCCTCAAATACTCGGTAGTTTTTCATTATTTCTTACTACTAAAATCTCTCTCCCCTGGAGTTTCCTTATGCCTAAACTATGCAAGGAAGGGAATGCTTTCTACAGTAAGACTTTTGTAGTGGCAGCAACAATTGCCCTCTGTGCATAGAGCTTTTTGGACCAAAATAGCACAATTTGGATCAAGAAAGATGGAATAAAGATTTCACTGAATTGTGCTTCTACCATAGGGCAGCCAGTGCAAATAAGAAGAAACAGCTCTGGTCTGATAGCAATGATATTCTTCATGGGTAAATTCAGACCAAGCAAAGGCTAGAAAAGATTTCCTAAGAAACTGCATCATCCAGACTGGGCCACCTACACTTGTCTGCATTTCCAGAGGCCCAAGCACAGACAGAGAGGCCTGAGTGACCGCGCACTTCCTGGGAATGCTGTCTCCTGCACAGCCAGCCACATTCACACACATCACAAGGTGCAGGACAGCACCGCACTGACTTATTTTCATGACTTCATTTGGGAGGAACTACTTCTACTCTATTCCACTTTGGTTCATTATACCACATCCCCGATCCCGGTCTCTGAGCATTTTCCAATGAGACATAAACAAATCACTAACGAGGATGTCATGTGGCCGCCTCTCCCATTTCATTTCCCAAAGGCCGTGTTTGCTCTGTTTATCCTGCAGTTCCGTGTGGCTTTCTCTACACATTACATGGAAGGCTTCACAAAACTTATCTATTTGTATGCAACAATTCATCCCACGACGAACCTATAGAAGTCTCATCAGCCATCTGGTATTTTTATTTCTCCAGGCTGAGAAAGCAATCAGAGCTAATCCTCCTGCGAACTATGGTTTTATTTCGCACTTTTCTGTACAAATAACTCTTTACAGTCCAAAGACCCCAAAAATCTGTGTATTCCTCAACTCTTATAGGACCCTGATGCTAGGTGGCTGCCAGAGTAAATGTGGTTCCAATCCAGAAGAACAAAATTCTCAGGGTATCTGGTGAAAGATGATGTAGGAGAATCATTTTTTGCTGAACCCTGCAACTGACATTTGTGTGTGCACCAAGTTTCCACAGACCCAGAGGGAAATCTCTGATGTTTTAGCACATGAAAATTGAAGTTGACCTGTCTGTCTGGAACAGAAGATGGCATTTCACAAGTAACTCTTCAGCTGAGGTGTTGCCTTAGGCAATCCTTGTTCCCTTCTCCCTGGCACCATCCCCAGTCTTGTGCCAGCCCAAGACCCTGTGGAACCAGCATGGCAACTTGGATGAGGGAAGTGAACCACACAGAATACAACTCGTTTTGCTATTTTCAACCACATGGGTTACACTCGCTCAGCACAAACATCTGACAAGGGCAGCTCCTGAAGCCAGCATGAGCAGTTCTGCTCCTAAACATCTAATCAACTAACCAGCACTGAAAGGTTAATGATCAAAGTCTTTACTTCTTAATTATGCTTTGCTTGCTTGAAAAATAATGAATGCAAATCCTGAGCATTACTTCAAGGCTTCTTTCCAAAATACATAAAAGATAAACCATAATTTGTGTAACTTATGAATACATTTTAATAGAGAAAACTGAACCATAACAAGAGGTTAAACCTTCACAAGAAATGCCACCACAATTACATAAATTGGTGCTCTGGGCCAGTCTGTATGTAGTGTTCCTTGAGGTTTTGTTCCCCGTCTTGTTTAAACATCAGTATTTACAAAATCACTCACCTAGTCTGGTAGGACCTTGCTCCCTTTGTTGTATGGAGTGCACCATCTCTACAAGCCTGTCAGCCTCTTGAGGCATGTTCCATGAAATTTCTAGATTATTTTCCCTGGCGTACTGGAGAACTGACACATGAATTGAAGAATTGCCTGAAGCAGAAAATAAACACTTTAAGCAGTGCAAGTGAATATCCTAAAATAAATCTAAAGAAGACATTGTGGTTGTGATTTACATTAAGCACAACTGGACAGTGGTTTTCCATCAGAGTGTGAAAACTGCGTTTTCAATCAAAAGATCAAAACTGAACTATTCCTTGGTGAAAAAATATGCAAGTAATGCTCGAGACAGTTGCTTTTCTATCAGGAGTCAGCATGTAGTATTTTAGCCCAGATCAATATGACAGTAATTGGAGAATTTCATTTTATTGATCTCCGTTCAGTATTATTCCTTTTCCATTTTAAAAGGGTCTAAACACCTCACTTTTTTTTTTTATCGTGCACCTTGCTTTGCACAAGCAGTAGATTGATGCCCCATTTGTCAGATGGGCCAAGCTCCCTGCAGCATTTCATGCCTAATTCCCCCTCTCATACAGCACTGGAGAGACATGCATGGAATAAAGTGAATCCAGGGAGCTTGACCTGCAAAGGGGAACGAAGAGAAATTCCAAATTATGCTCCTCTCTGACATCCTGATTATACATTATGTAAGAAGTACGAATAAAACTATTAACAGAGAATCTATATAGATAGTTAAAAATACCAGATTTGCAAAATTGAACCAGGTAATACGTTGTTTATAATGATTGGCTGTACTTCTCTTCATGGCCTCCTACTGAAGGTACTTATGTGTAGAGCACAATGAGTCTTTATCAATGCTTTGTAAAACATTTATGAACACTACCAATAACAGCAGTTGCTCCATGGAAATGGTTTAATGCAAAAAAAAAAAAAAAAACAATTCTGATTTTAAAAAAAAAAAAAACAACCATGCCTTTTAAATGCTACTGGGAAAACACAGGATCCTGTGTAGCCCTTGCCATGCAGATGGACTTGGTACAACCCACACAATGTCCTAAACTGCTCCCTGTGCCCCATGATCCCTTCCTGGGGGGCTGCACTGATAATGGAAGATAAGGAATGGCCTAATCAGAGGTGTATCCCCCCCAGAGTACACACTCTGCAAGTTCAGTGAGCTTAGCGCTCCCAGAAAGCGTCAGCCATCCCACTTGGGTCAGGAAATAAACATTAAGCAGTCAGTGTTTTGAGGCATTGGAATGAGTAATTTAAAATTAAGAATTTAAAACCTCCACTGAGAAGCTGTTTTGTCCCCTACAAGCAACAGAATACAAAAAAAATCTTTCTGTGTTTGAGCAGAAAGGCAGATACATACCGATCACAACACTTTCAATAAATGTCCGCACAAAGCTTTTCATTTCCTCAAACTCCGGTGCTCCAATATTGGAACTTCCATCCAGAAGAAACATGATATCCATGGGTTTGTTGCACAACTCTGAGGGTGAGAAAGGGAGGGAAAAAAGTTCTTTTATATATAATAACCAAAAGTAGCATCTGCTAATGTGGTAGGAGCAGAAAGGGCAGGTCCACAAGCATTTTGGGAAGACAAAGCAGGATAATGACCAGTTGAAACAATAAGTGATACCCTTTTAATGAAAGCCCTGAGATCCATATTCAGTGGGATACATGGATATTTCAATTCCCACTTTTCTACCAATTCTGTTTTACTCTCAGGGGGCTAAAACAAAAACCAACAGCAGATGACAATAACAATAAAGAAACCCAACTCAAATCAATAACAAAACAAAAATAAACAAACAAAAAACACAGAATACCCTCCTCACCCCTAAGCGAACAAAAGAAAAAAAAGTATGTGAAAAACCCAATAAGGTCTCTTCCCAAAAGAGGAAGAATAATTTTACATTATTCTAAGCAGAGAAGGATATTAAGAATAAAGACAGGAGAATGTTTTTCTTCTGGCACTCTCCAACCTGTGTGAAAGCTGCTGTACTTTGCTGACAAGAGGACACAAGGACTTTGAGCCTACAGAAAACAGACTGCAGGGTTGGGCTCAGTTCTGCTGGACTGGGGCAGCATCCTCAACCTCCAGGGAAGATAAATAGTCCTTCCTTGGTATTTGGACAGCAAGATACCAAACCAGATAAGGGAACCCTTCAAATTTCAGTGATGCACAGGGTAAATGGAGGAGACTCGACAGAGAAAAGAAGAAATCACACAGAAAATTCATCCAATCTTACCTGTAATTTCAGTCCAAAATCTCATCCCACGAGTGCAGCATGACTGTAGCACTAATTCAGGTGCCTCTTCAATAAGTCTGTTGTAACTATTCAAGATAATTGGGTCCTTAGGCTGACTGATCTTTCTGAGCTCTTGTATATTGGCACTGGGGGTTATGCCTATGGGAATAACATTTATGCTCCTGGGAGGCCGTGTGATAACATCAGTGGAAGGACTGGATGACACCATATATACCAAGTGAGGAACATCTTGCCTGCCCCCATTCACTGATGTAAATGTGTGCTTGGAAATATAATCCAGGGCATTGCCAGTGTTGGTAGCCCTCCCTCCCTGGTAGGGTATACTCCTCACTTTCTCAATGATTTTTTCCTTTGACTGTAATTCCCTAAAGGAATACTCCAGACTGACAGTCTCTGAATACTGCATGACTGTAACGTGAATATTTTCCTGTCCTACGTTCATTCCTGTGATCACCTTCTCAATGAACTTCTTGACTTTATTGAAGTTTTCCTCCCCCACATTGTCAGATCCTTCCACAATAAAAGCAATATCCAGCCTGTTGGGACTGGACTTTTCTGAAAAAGGTGGTGGGGCTGTAAGTCCCAAAGGGGGGAATATGACACTGGACATGGTTGGAGCGGATGTAGCTGGTAACAGAGGACTTTCTTCAGGTCCAAACTCACACAGGTGATCAATGAGGAAATCTCTATTGTCCATTAGCTCCAACACGTTGCTCACTAGGAAGGCTCTGCTACCTGGAAACATCCTAGCAATGAACTTGACTTGCTCCACATTGATATGTGGCCCAATCCCCACGGGTATTACTGTGATATCTCTGTTCTTCAAAAACCCAAGGATGTCGCGGATTTTTTTTTGAGACTTGCTTGCTATAAAAATCACTGCAATTTTGGCGGCATTGGTCCTTTCTGCTTTTCCAAACACATGCAATGCAGAGTATTTAAAGACTTCATAGGCAGATGCTTCTTTATCACCTGTGTATTTTATGTTCTGGACAATTCTTCTCATCTGGGAATTTGTTTTGATATCTTTAAGGTTAAGATAGATAGTGGGACCAGCCCTATACACCAAAACTGACACTCGGATTTTCTTCTGGGAGATGTGGAGTTTTTTCATCATGCTAATTATGAAAGTCTTCAGCTGTTCAAAGTCCTCCTCTGAGAGTTTATTGGAGCCATCGATTAGGAAGGCCAAGTCCATCATCTTGCTGCATGAGTATGCACTGGCTGGTAGCTCAATGTCCTCCTCTGGAATAGGTGTTGTCAGAGTCACGGTGTTCTCCATGGGCTCACAGTCCACACAGGTTAAGTTCTTCCCTTCACACAGACTACAAAAATCATCAAATCAAAAAACCATCAAATCTAACTGTAAAAAGCAATGCTTATGACAAGAAGTCATCCACACATAATAAAAGAATGCCAATACAAAACCAAATATCTCAAAACCACAATGAAACCAAAACAGGATGTGAATTACTTCTTTTCCCCCACCCCAATTCCCCACAATTCCTCTCATGGTATTGGACAGCTAAATCCCCCATGTTCATGGATGTTTGTTTTGATCCAGGAAAGATGACAAACTGTGGCGTGTTTATCAGAGGAAATTTCTTAGAACAGTCTTTGGCAGAAGGGGTAAAATCTGTATCTGGAAACTGTCGAGGAACCACTGAGCATCAGCAGTACAGCAACCTACAAACCACTGGTGGACTGAACTGGCTGATCTGGTTTGCTTCACAAGGAACCAAAACACGAAGCTAACTGTAGGCAGCTAACACAAAGTAAAATCCTAGAGTAGGAAAGATGTTTTATCTCTGATATGACTCAGCAAACTCTGCACAGGGGTCAGGTTTACACAGATTTTAACCTTATAGTCTTTTTTCTACCTCTAAAGTACTCTACATTCCTAGTGGGTTTTTTTCCCTGACTTCATTTTGTTTTGGATACAGCTTTGGCACATGTTCATCCTCCACTGTTTCTTCTGTCTCTCTTGCCTTCCCATTATTTACCATGATTTCTTTTTCAGTCCAGTTTCTCATATTAAATGGTTTATTTCAACCATAGCTGTTATCTCTTTAGTCCTATGTCTTCCCTCACCATTTCTACTCACCTTCATTAGTACATTTTTCCCTTCCCTTTCTACCGCAGCTCCCAGTTTCCTTTCCCCCCCATCTCTGCCTTTCCCACTATTACTCCTTCTGCACCACCATGAGCTTTTTCACCTCTGTCACCCTCCATCTTTTATGAACTCATTTATAACTCATCCATCTTTAGCAAGGCTTTAACACTTCTGCCCTTCTAATTCCTGGCTGCATGTTTCTCTTTACTTCCTAGAATCACAGAGAGCTTTGGCCTAGAAAAAAAATCTTTAAGGTGTATCTAGTCCAACTCTCCTGCAATGAGCAGGGATATCTTCAATTAGATCATGTTGCTCATAGCCATGTCCAGCTTGACCTTAAATATTTACAGGGATGGGACATCCACCACCTCTCTGGGCAACCTGTGCCAGTGTTTTACCAACCCCTTTGTAAAAAATGTCTTCCTTATATGTAATCTAAATTGAATATCCTTCAGCTTAAAACCATCACCCCTTGTTCTGCCCCAACTGGCCCTGCTAAAAACTTTGTACCCATCTTCCTCATAGGCTGAAACACTGAAAGGTCACAGTAAGTTCTCCCAGAGCCTTCTCTTCTCCATCCTGAACAATCCCATCTCTCTCTGCCTTTCGTCACAGGAGAGGTGCTCCAGCCCTCTGACCAGCTTCACTTCTCAGAAAAAAGAACGTGACTGCACTCAGGCACAGGCTGGAACAGAATTAGTCCATATATTCTCCTTGTCTTACTGGACAGTCCAAAGAACAGAGTAGGAAAAGGTTACAGAAGAGCAACCACCAAAAAATGCTTGTTTCCACTGCCAGAGAAAACCCAGGATGTACAAACTACATGAGTTAATATTGGAAGAAGGTGCCATTTTCCACGAAAATACTTAACTTTTACGCATGGCACCTTCATTTAAGTTCTCTTAGTTTAAGTGTTATGCTCTTTTCAAACTCATTTCAGTGTCTTCCTAATTGCAGAATGCACAGCTACTTTTGGCATTAGCATACAGCAACAGAAGATTTATTATTCTAATCCTAATATGAACGAGACTCTTCTAGTTTCCAATTTCCTTTGGATGTTTGCTATGAAATTCATTTTTGCGCAATATTTTCTATTGTTTGTACAGATGGTGTAGGCATCTAAATTAGGTGACAGCTATGCAAAAAGATGTTTCCCTAGTGAGGTAAGTTTTCCTAATGTTCTGAAATCTTCTGTGAGTAGCAGCCAGTGTATCAACATTTAAGATAAATTATTATTAAGGATTACAAAAATTAGAGAACAGAGACTCATTTAAGAAGACTCCTTTTTGACCTTTTGATGGAATTCAGGGCTCTTCACATATATTGTTAAAAAATACATATTTAATTGATCAGCCTAACAGTCTCATGCCCTGGGTTTATAGCTCAGTTGCACACTAGCCCTGGCTAGAGATCAGGAATTGAAAGTTTGTACCCATTCTGAGCTTCTGTGAGGTTCACAGCACTTGGAGCTAAGGTGTTGGTCTGGGCTAATAGCAGCTGCAGTTTTACTACTCAGCTTCCATCAAATCTGATCAATTTACGAGTTGGAAAACTCTCTTTTATTCACGGTATTGTAAGTCACTAGCGAAAATATCCAGTCATGGCCCAGACATCCAGAGACCGACAAATTTTCATAATATGCCACGGGGCATTAAACAAAATGCAAAGAGTCTCTGCTGCATTGCAGCTGAAGGCCCCCATCCTGCACGGTGCACAGCATCACACTCCCTGCCATTCATTTCATCCTATTTGGAACTGCCTGTATGCAGGATCGGACCACAGGTATCACCCTAAAGTCCCATGGAAATTAGTTTTCCAGTAATGGGACACGATTCCAACTGCTAATAATCTCAGCAAGTTCTAGATTGAGTGCACATTGAGACCTTGCACTATACACAGGAATTTTTTAGCACTGGCAGAAGGAAAGAGTCTGACAGCTTTATTGATGTTGAATCACACATTGCACAAAAAGAAGTGGAACATCTGAAGCCAGTAGGGCCACCTACACATGGGAAAAGGCCTTTTTTGAAAGGAATTTATGGATTTCACTTGCTTCAATGCAGCTGACATCCTATAACTCCTACTACTGTCACTGTAAAGCTTCAGCTCTGGGTTCTCTGTGAGGGGGTATTGACATAAAAGATGATTTCCAACCTTCTTTTTGAGTGGTATATTTAAAGTTACATCCATAAACTTATTCATAGGGATGTATTTCATCCCTGACCCTTCATCCTACACAAGAGGGATGCTGGTTCTCTGCATAGCCCCATCATACCAAGATTGACAGTGCTGTGGATCATCTCTGTTCAAAACTACTCTCCTTCCATGTGGGATCTTGTCACCTCCAACTGTACACACAGGACAGTCTTCTGGACTGACACAATCCAGGGACAGCTCATCAAGTATTTTCCCTGTTTCAAAACAGCAGAGCAGTGTAAAGATGCCAGTTGTCATGAACTGTAAAACTCATAATGGGGTTAAAAACAAAACAGTGCTTCTGAGGTGGGCTAAAACCTCCTGAATACTCTGCTTGATGTTGTGGCCACCACCAGCTTGAGACAGAAAAGTATCTCCTTCCCACAAAATTCCTTTTATTTAGACATTGAAAGCATCTAACTCAGTGTATAACCTGCAACAGTCAGCACCACACAGAAGGGAAATATATCTTTAGAACAAAGCATGGAAGATGCCAGGGGAAAATGGCATTTTCCTTTTTACGTATATATTATTTATTTCTCCTCCTATCCTCTTCCTTGTTCTGATCAGAAATACCAGGGCCCAGAATAGCTGCTTGGGGTCTTGAAATACTTTATTTCTTTGTCTTTCTGTCTTCAGGAATGATTTATCTGAGTTTTCAATCTACTTTTCGTCCTTGCTTGTCTTTCACTCTTTCCCTTCCTCTCTTTCTTCTCCCTGTCCCATATTTCCCTTACTTTTTTCCTTTTCCTTTTCGACAAGGTAGTTGTTGGAATAGTTAAGCTGGAAGCTCATGCTCACAGGAAGATGCCAGCTGGGCACTCTCAAGAACATCTTGGAGATAATATGCAGGTGAAGGCAATGGGTTTCCCCCACTGCTGTAGCTGCTCTGAAGCAGAACATTTTATCAATTTCCAGGACAAAATCATCCCGTGCTTTAATCACAGAGTCAACAATCTCTGTTCCCACACAGCCCCTAATCGTCCAGTCTCATCAAGCTGTTCCCATCCTCTCTCACCCTTGCTGGCAGGGCTTCATCCTCCTCTTCTGGGCACCACTTCATGCCCTCCACACATGGTGGCCATTTCACAAACCCAAACCAAGATGCCCAACCACCTTCCTTCTCAGGCAGTAAGGAATTGTGGTGAAAACACATCAGTGAGCCCATTAAGAAGAAGAAAAGCTTTTTAAGTAAATCAAAAGACGGACTTGCCTGCAGGACAGTGTACGTGGCATCCTTCCACACACTGCAGAGGACACTCCAAAACCTGGGGGTGTTGGCACGTGACAGGACAAGCAGGTCCACAGCTGTTATATCTCCATTCACACTGATAATCTAATTCCTGTTTATTCAGGTCCTCACAGCTTTGTGCTATGCAGGGAAAGAATTAGTGGCAAAAAAAAATTCAAACCAGAGTGTATATTCAGCATGCCTCTCAGAATTATGGCACCAAACACTGTACAAAGCAGACCACATATATACAGAAAAAGAAAGATTTCCACTTTTAAGTAAAGATTTTTTTTTTGCTACATTATTGTTTTACTTCAGTGAGGGCAGGCCACCTCTTCACACTTACATGTTTTTTCACATAATGAAATACTTGCTCTAGACAAGAAATTCTTGGGTTTGATAACAGCAAATGCAGCACAACCCCAAACTGTAAACTTTAATTAATGCACATGTATATGTGTATGTATGTATATATATATATGTGTGTATATATATATATGTATATATTAGAGAAACCATTTCTTCCTCTAGATTTTGTACCACAGGCTATTACACCCCCTAAATGATGGATAGGTTTGCCAGATACAGAAATAGAACAGGGAGTGGGAATGTCAGAGCGAGCTGTTAGCCCAGCCCCATTAAGGTGAAATTCTCTGCATGTCAGTGGGAGCAGAGCTAAATCTGACCATTCTCAGCCAAAACCTTGAACCTTTTCAGCCGGTTCCTCCTCATGTTTTCCGTACTCACGGCACAGAGTCGGTGACCTCCAGTGAACAGCAAACCCCTTCTGTGCACAGGCGTGCGCGTAGGCCGCGATGGCGTCACAGAAACACGCGCAGTCCCCCACAGACTCACAAGCACAAGCATCATACAGGCAAATGTCAATGTAGGGCTCAGGATTCACCTACGACAGAGAAACACGGGGCACAGGGTGCTCTGAGTCCCTCCATCTCCTTCCTGTACACATCGGTAACCTTCAGATGGTTTGGCGGCTCCACTTGCCAAGGGTCGAGGGGCCACATAAATCAGTGCAAATCCTTCTGCTGATATCAGCAAGGACTGCAGTCTGTGGTCACTTAATATTTTTAGGCCTTGTCCCCATCCCTCCCATGCAGCAGCTTGGGTATAACACAGCCTGAAGGGCATTGCATCGGCTCAGCTCCCTCTTCCTTCAAATCTCAGCCCTTAGGCTTCACTTCCTGTGCAGTCTCTGGGCTGTACAATAAAATTTCTCTTGGGCAGAAGTTACTTCATATCTTAATAGGTGTGTTTTCCCATAAGGCATCCCATAAAGGTACGTTTTTCCCAGAAAGCATCAGCTACAGGACAAGAGGAGAGATGAGAACACCAGCCAGCCTCCACCAAGTCCTATGTGCTGTCAGCACCATCACACTTTTTCCCTCAGCTGTAATCACAGATCATGCAGAACTGAAGAATGTGAAACACATGACTCAATACTCACAAATTTTCTGCATTCTTCAAAGACACTTCCAGACAAAATGCTGCACGATGTTTCTACCATCACCTGTTTCGCTATGTTTCCACCACACAATGGAGACATCAAGGTCTGTTCCAGGCTGGGCTTAATATTGTAAGAGACAAACAGAGATTGCATTAGCCTTGTCTTCAGGACCTTGGGACTCTTCAAATTAGAGACTCACTAGCAATTTTTCATGACAAAGAAAATCGTTTCTTTGAGTAAAGTTTCAACCTGTTGTACAACAGACACAGATCCTGCTGCAGTAGAGCAGATCACCTCCTTGATTTTCTCCAGCTCTTACTCGCACCCTGAAGTTCTAACTCAGGCATTTAGATGACAGGAAGACCCACCGTACCGAACATCCATCCTGACAAATGATCATCCACAACTCCTCACAAGGTCCACGAGACTTAAAAATATGATCAGACTTCAGCAGACAATACCCAGGGCTGCTGCTGAATAAAAATAGCTCAGTAATCTTCCCTCCTCCCATTTAATTTATCTAAGAACAAGGAGCACTAGTACCGACACGAATTTAACACAGCAACAACCTGCAGGTCCCGTCCTGTTCCTATTAGACTGAAATGAGAAACTGCTCCTTCTCAGTCTTCCCCTGTGGCCTCACTCCTCAGTACTGCAACTTTTTACTGCGCTGCAATCAAGTCAAATGAAAAACAGTGACATTCAGCAAGGTAATACTGTGGCTATGTCACACTGGCACATAATTAGCAAACTAACCCAAAAGATTTCACGTGATCAAGAATAAATACTTCAATGTATTTTTCTAGTAATTTAAATTTTGTAAGAAAAGGTCTAAAAAAGGGTTTTTCCACTGCCCTGCCCCTGATCCCTTAGACAAATATTCAAGGGAAAAAAAAGGCATCAATTTAATGAAATGCATTGTTTTACAAATGTCAAAACAAGTTGTTTTCAAGGTGTTTCCTTCCACATTTTCATTTGGAAGTACTTTGAGCTTTATTATTTGTCAGCTGTATACAAATTTATTATTCAATTTCATTCTTTCAAAACTCTGTATTTGGAAAATAGGAAGTAGACTCTCATGTGTAATATAATTAGTATCCCATAAAATGTCCAGCACTGGGACATAGATAACACTTTCAGAAAGCAGCTACCTTCCCCAAAATTCAGATGCAATGATGGATGGCAATAAGGTCTCCCATCCCCTCCTGTATCCTGCTTTTACTGTTCAAGCCTTTCCAATCTGAAAATAACACCTGAACGCACTTTACTAAAAAGAAAAAAAAAATCCTATAGAAAGAAATTAACCTATGCACGCTATGATTTTTAATGGACAGACTAAGATTTGGGATATAGAAATTTGAAAAGAGAAAAATGAAATTTTTATCTGAACTCCCCCCAACTGAAAATTACAGGTATTTTTTTAAGATTAAACTGTAAAATGAGATTTCCAGTGATACCTGGATTTCAAGCATCTGGGCTGAATAACTCTAGAAACAGCCTCTACCATACAAATTGGCTATTTTAACATTCCTCTGAAGCCAGGCAGCCCAGAAGCTTTACAGAACTTAATTGACCTTTTACCAGATTTAAAGAAATAATACTATTTGGCAAAAACATGAGGGAAGGAGTTAATTTCTACTTAATTTTAATCCTTTCAAAGCTCTTTGTCCACTCTACAGTAATACTGTAAGCCACACTAATTAGTTTTCACAGTTCCTTCGCAATCACCTTTGCAACATCAGCACAGCGGGAATTAACTTTCCAAGAATTCCCAAAGTCAACTGGATCTACTTCAAGGTGTTCACTGCTGCTGGTCAAATCATTATTTTGGATTCCATCAAAATTTCCACACAGACCACACACTTGATCCTTGCAGGGAAAGAAACACAGAAAGCATTAATCTTATATCTATAGACCGGGTTAGGGTTTTGTTAAGAAGTCTTTTTAGCCTGGTGCTTTAATGCCATTAGGTTTAAAATCTGAACTACCCACTGTCTTCCCAAGGCCACTAAAACAGACACAGTCTCTCTCAGAGAATGTGTAGCTCCCATTCCCACTCTGCTTTGCTGAAAGCAGGACCACGCCGTCTCCAAGGACTCCAGAAAGCAGGACTGCTCTAATCAGCAGCACCCGGTGGCTCTGTTTGGAGTGTGTCCCTACAATCCCATTTCATTTCTGGAGATCACTGTCCTATCACCATCGCCAGTAAATCTGGCTCCTTATGCTGCTCTTCCTGAACACAGAAGAAATCACTACAGGCATGGTTATTCTGAGGCCCCACAGCACTCATCCTTTCTGTCATAACTCATCTCCAATGACCCAGGATTTGCCCCTTATAGTTGAACAACCAGGAAAATAAGGCAGTCCTACAGTATTACCAAACAACCCCTCCATTTTCAAACAAGTGACTAATATTCCATGAAAACCTACATTAAAAAAAAGGGGGGGAAAAAAAAAAAAGGCAGTGAAGTAAAAAAACACTTACTTTGAAATTGCCTTTTAAGATAACAGAGACTCCCATGGCCAGGTCCCAGGTCACACTGATGCTTTTGCCCAGTAAAATTATGTAATAACGGCCAGACTTGATGACATCCAAATTATCATTTTCACCCTTAGGAGGTATCCTGATGTTTACCTGAATGAGAGAAGCATTGTGCTATCAGCAGTGTCTCTAATTATTATTTAAGGTAGGTGATTTTCCCAGTGGGACACGTTAACCGGTACTTCCAAACATGCTGTTCTCTAGACAGTTTCCATACGCTATCCAGATGCTCCAGAGAAAACCAGAAATTTGGGATACAAATACAGTATTTCAATCTCATCCCACTTCCAAAGTCTTTGAATGTGGTCCCAGGGTATAACACACAGATGCCAACACATGAAGCAGGGCTGATGAATACAGGGTATACTCAATTAATTACCAGTTTAGTATTGGTCACTGGTTCACTGAATAATTACATGTTGGTTTGGCCTTTTTTGGAAACTTAACAATTCTGTCCTTCTGGTTCAAGTGTAATGAGAACTGGGAGAACCACACATATCAGTGGCCTCTGAAAGACCAGAGTCTTATTCTGGAGTCAGGAAGGACCTTCCTCCCAACCAACTACACCAAGAGGGAAAAATCCAGAGAGATTCCTTTCAGCGTCTACTCATTTCTTCCATCACTTTCCCTTCCCCTGTGTGCCTCGTTCTTTTTCCATCTGGCTGCAAATTCACCGCCTCTAGCTACTAAGAATTTAAGAGATTAATTTAAAATGCTCTCTTTCACACCATAATCCCCTTTCAATGGGAATTCTAATAGGATTATTAACCACATTTGGAAAGAAAAGTCTGGCATGGCTATTACTTTAAGCACCATTAATGCATTAACTGCTTAGTTCTGGAAGAGGCAGATGAAAACTTTAAATCAGTATAAATGGCAATTAAAGTAAGGGAGAAAGAAGAGCCCAAAAGCCATTCACCCACTCCCCTACTTTGAGGACAAAATATTTCCTTATCCCACTATTCTTTCTTGCTCAATTCAGTAAAAGCTCAGCACCATAATTCAATTCTTTTCATATCTAAGTTATCATCAGAAACATTTATCCCAGAACAGACAGTTCACGTATTCTATGGATCTCCTAAAGCAGATCTTCAATGTCTTTAGGCAAGATATTAAAAGATATTTTAGATACCGAAAGCTTTTTCACTTTCTCCCATGCCCAACGTATTACTACACAGTATAGTCACTTGACCACTTAAAATTCTAGAAAAGTCTTTGTCTTTCCAATTTCAGAGGGTTCCAAAAAACAGAAGAGGACAAAGTTGAGCAGGGAGGTTGACCTGAATTACAGAATTTTTATGTTTATGGAGGCTTTTTGCCCAACCATGAAGTCATAAACTTTTGACCTTGCAAACTTGCAGTTTTGTTTCAGAAAAGCAAAAATTATTCCTTTTTTTTTTTTTTTTTTTTTAAATGTCAGCCAGAACTGTAACATGCAGATACTGAATTAAACCCCCATTTACCTACAGGTGGAAGCTGATCTCAAAATATATCATCTGGAAACAATGCTAATTGGAAACATTTTAATGGCCAAAAAAATACCTGATTCTTCTGCTTGCTTCTAAGGATTCTTGGTGGAAAAAGAGTGTAGAAAGCCATGAGATTAGATGGAATATCCACATGATTGTATTCATGAGTGTAGAAAGTCACTGAATGAGAATTTGCCTAAGAGTCTCCATATCAGGTTTTTTTTCCTTAATCTCTCTTCTGGTTGTTGGTATTTCTAAGCAAACCTGCTCTAGATATTATTACACTGAGCATTAAACTCTCTGTAAAGACAACTAAAAATTCACTCAGGGTCACATGGACAGCGCTGTAATACAGACCTAGGTCTTGCAAGGACAGGTCCTCTCAGAAACCAAACACTCTCTGATGCTGGAGCTGGTGGATGCCTAAATCACCTGCTGTTTTCTTCTGGCCCTTTCTCACCTGTCCAAATGGAATGCACAGACACCTTTAATAAAGGTCATGGTTTTGTGCTCCTGCCAAGGCTCAGTGGCAATGCGCAGGCAATTCCAAACTGGGTACAGCTTTATCTGTTAACCCAAAACAAGGCAAATGTAGAGTGGTTTCACGTTTCACTGGGAACATTCTTGCAAATCTCTGGTCCAGACGCCAGCTCAGAGCAGAGGACTTCTGAAAAGGGAGCGACTGAAACACAATAATCCACTTCAGCTCTGCCATGGTTGAGCTCCCAGAGGGTCTGAATTGTTACAGTGCTCAAGGCAAAGGGCTGAACTCTGCCCTCTGCAAAGCTCATTTCCTGCTGGGAAGGGACATGGGAGGTGGAAACAATTCTTGGTCAATTCTTCCATGTTTGTTAGCAGGAAAAGAGGGGAAAAAGAGGAATACAATCATGTGGATATTCAATCTAGCAATTTAACAGGGAAAAGGACAGCTGACATTTCAGTATCAACTTGATTGAGCTGTGACTTTTTTTGTGCGCGTGTGTGCTCAGTCCTTCAGATTGCTAAAGTAGCTCTGATGTTTTACTAGCCACGGGTCAGTCATTTCTTAGCTCCTACTTGCACTTCATGTTGCTGGAAACAGGCTTTGACAAAGTATGTTTAGAAAGGATCTGGGGCCCCCAATATACGAAGAACACAGAGCAGTTGGAATGAGTCCAGAGGAGGCCACCAAGATGATCAGAGGGCTGGAGCACCTCTGCTGTGAAAATAGACTGAAAGAATGGGGACTGTTTAGCCTGAAGAGAAGGCTCCAGGGTGACCTTATTGCGGCCTTCCAGTAGCTAAAGGTGCTACTAAAGAACAGGAGAGAGACTCTTGACAAGGACCTGGAGTGACAGAACAAGGGGCAATGGCCTCACACTGACAGAAAGGAGGATTAGTTTGGATATTGGGAAGAAATTCCTCCCTGTGAGGGTGCTGAGGCCCTGGCACAGGCTGCCCAGAGAAGCTGTGGCTGCCCCCTCCCTGGCAGTGTTCCAGGCCAGGTTGGACAGGGCTCTGAGCAACCTGGTCTGGTGGAAGGTGTCCCTGCCCATGGCAGGGGGGTAGAACTAGGTAATCTTTCAGGTCCCTTCCAACCCAAACTATTCTATGATTATCTGAGATAAAGTGGTTGGCATCAAGCAGAAATACCAAAACAGCATTTTACCTCTGGTAGCAAAATGGATAAACATAATCTTGCTAATCTGTTCATTTTATGATCAAGAACCCCTGAGTGTGAGGTCATTCATGCCCCATCTTACTGAACAATCTGAAATTCTTTTCCCAAAAAAATAGGAAGGCAAGAGAAAAGAACGAGTACATACATTTCCATTGAACAGCTCTATTTCCCCTTCTTTATACAAAATGATAACCCTTTTGGTGCACTTTTCTCCAGTGAAGCCACAACCTTCATTTGAAATGAGTATCTGGAATGTTCCAGAGTCACCCTTGCAGAAATCCTATCAGATAAAAAAAAAATAAATGAGTCAGCAACGTGGAGTATTTGAAAAACACATGCAGGGAAAAACACAGAAAAGAAACCACAAACAACCCTGTGTAATCTGTGGCTGATAGGATATTGGCACGTCAACTGTTGCCGCGTTCATTTAGTTTGTGCTTGGCACTGATATTCATGTGGTCCATCCCTTCAAGAGTGAGGCACACTCTGCCAGTGACACACATATGCATAATTTGGAGAGCATTTTTTCGCAGGGAGAATCCACAATGTTACCCTGTGATATTTAAAGATGCATGATGGGCACAGTGTATATCTGAATACACAGACAGCTTGATGCATTGATTTTCTTCTAAGTCCAATATTTCCGAGATCCTTGGAGACTTCATACTACATTTATATGATGACTCATATCTCTCTGGCCTTTTAGATTTTATTTTTTGGTTGTGTTCAATTTTTTCAGTATGTACCTTTTTAGAAAAAGGCCCTGTGTGGAGCTCTGTGTGTCTATCATTTAAGGAAAACAGATCTAAATTCCATTTTAAGTAGTTTTGTAGTAGTGTATGGTATTGCTGCCCATAAGCTCTTTACACGGAGCTCTCAGTAGTGGCAGAGCAATAATTCCCCTAAGATAATCCAGCTGGCATCATGGTGGGAGCATATTTCAAAGACCTAGGCAGAAGCAGGCTGATCACACCTTCCTGCCTAAGGAGAACTGCAAGGAGCAATGTGCCTCATGAGGACTCTGTGGGGAAAACAGTAGCCCACCCAAGAAACACATCACATATAACTGCAGAACATTGTTGTAATCAATCAGCAGTGAATCCATCTGGTTTTAGACCAAATTTTCACATAAATCCTTGTTTGTGCAGACATTTCTAAATACATGATAATCTATATGTAGATGAGCCTTTATCTTAGTTAACTCTAAATTCTGGCTGCTTCCACAAATCATAAGCTGATTTTAGTGTGCTCTGCTTTTATCCCCCTCTCCTCCTTGCTGTGAGGAAAATGGGTATAGTCAGGGGACTCCAAGCAGGTGGTGCATGGGACAGGACACGGATTGAGCAGAGCCTGTGCTCCAGGGGCATTTAGGGAAAGTTCACTGAGCATTCCTTGTCTCACTCGGCCAGACAGCAAGCTACCACTACAGGATAAAGAGGAAAAGTTCATCTATGGATATCCACAATTCCATTTTAGAGATGAGATTCAGACA
This sequence comes from Callaeas wilsoni, assembly GCA_013398955.1. Classification (NCBI taxonomy): domain Eukaryota; kingdom Metazoa; phylum Chordata; class Aves; order Passeriformes; family Callaeidae; genus Callaeas; species Callaeas wilsoni. The sequence goes on from VWPU01004570.1 coordinate 42,193, forward strand.
GCTCCTCTCTGTACCAAGGTGCTCTCATAAGGTTCAGGATGGCCAGCTGGACACGTGACAGCCTGATTTCTATGCAACGCACTCTTCAAAGTTCTCAAGACACCTCTGAAGACATTGATAAGCTCTATTCTCCCCTACTATACATCTGGCTTAGTAATTAGAAATACTTTACTGTGATTTATCCAAACACTGGGCTTCTCACCTGGTGTAAAACTCTTTTTATATGAGCAGGCAGCTTTAGCATTTGACATGCTCTTACCTGAGCTAACACATATTGGCAGTTTCCTGGAAACTTGTATTTCAATCCATCAAATGTCAAGTAATGAGCTGTACCAATAGCAGTGCAGGTGCCATCACACAGGTTTTTGGTGCACTCCCACTTCCTCCCCTGGCACACGCTGTAACAGAAAAAAGGAGGCAGTGACAGTTGTCCTTATCTCAATGTAAACAACGAGCAAGAGAATGCAAAGTGCTCTAGGCAAAGTGAAAGTGCCACAGTCTCTGCCTTCCAGGAGCTCTCTACCACCAGATGAGAGACTCTCTCATTAACATAAATTAGCATACGTTAGCAGCGGGTGTATAAAACCAAATAGTGCATTAAGATTAAACGAATAAGGAATGTGTTTCTCTGTTTCTTACAATCTGCGTGTAGGACTCTTCGTGGTTTGAATTTCCCTGTTACAAAATAGGTCAGGACAGAATCTGCTGGGATATTCTTTTATACTAGAATTTTATTTAGGATATGCTGCTCTGCTCCAAGTACCCTTTCAGCAAAACAGAGCATCCACCACTCTTGCCCTTTTCCAGAAGCATCCTGGAGGACCACAATCTCACTACAGAAGCTGCAAATATGAAAGGGGAACTTTCCCTTGACATCCACAGGCTTTTGATCAGTGAAATAAATTCATTTGCTAACTAGCAAAAGACTGAGCAAATAAAATAAAAATCAAAATCAGTGGAGAGTTAGAATATCATTTGACACAATATCTAATAATAATAATTTAATAATTAATAAACAATATATTGCTGGAGGATGGCAAAACATTCATCCACTAAATGCTCCATGAATGCAGATGGACATCATCACTGCCCCAGGAATTTTCTAATCAAGCTCTGTGAGGGCAGGGAAAGAGAAATTCTATCCATGCTTTACAGACATAAAAACTCAGGGATAAAAAACTTGAAGTACTTTCCCAAGATCAAGTTGCTACCCAAAGGAAAAACCGGGCACTGAACTGAGCTCTCTAATAATGCCTTAACCTGAGCATAGACATTGTTTAATCTTGGTAACTTTCACATTATAATAAATATTGTGCAAGACATTTTCTTTAAAGAATGAAATTTTAGTAACACGAAACCTATTGCCCTCTCTCCTCTATGAATTCCTCTGCTAACAGTTAGAAAAGAGCAAGATTTTGTAAATATGTGCATGGACAGATTATAAGGGACGTAGGGCAGTTAAAGTCAGATTAGCAAATTTCTGCTGTGCACTGCTCCACAAGTGTGACTCCAAAATTTTCATTGAGCTCCACAATGAATTCCCAATACATTGCATAACAGAAGGTTTGCCACTGGCTTAGGCTTGGAGACATTCCATTGTTCATGAATTAGGGTCTCACATATGTCAAGTCGGATGTAAACGCCAAATCTGACACCTCTGGCTCATATATTGCCTTTGCAGGTGTTCACATCTGGCTAAGAACAAGTGAGAATGAGAACTCCTGCAACAGCAGTACAAAAAGCAAAAACAAAAGAAAAGGAAGATCTCGACCTCCAAAATGCAGACTCTCAATCCTTATTAATTCTCAAAGCAATAGTAATTTCCTATATCACTTTTGAAATGACATTTGACTTGATATTTGCTGAGAACTATGAGGAAACTTTTCGAAGTCACATAGTTCATAAAAGCCCTAGTTTCATTTTTGAAGGGAGCTTTTTACCAATTTTACTTTCACATTCACAAAAAACACCTATAATTTGAGGAAGAACTTTTTATCAATGAGAAAAAGCCTGATTTCTAACATTTTCTTGACCCTGATATTGAAGGAAATTCTATGTATTTGAGGAAATACCATTTACAATGGCATTGCCAGAATTAACTGGGCAGTTACAAGAATGAAGCAACATGGTTATGATTATTTAAGGATCAAAGATTACAAGAATGACTGAAAATAAAAAGGCTGATCAGGGTTACTGTGAAGAATCTTGCAAATTTCTCAACACTAAGGAGTTTCACACTGTACTCTTCTTGTTTCAATAAAATTTTCATGGTGCCTGTTTTTCAGCTGAGTCTCTTTTACCTACAGGCAATGTAAGCAGGTTATAGAATATGTATCTAGACAAAAACATCAGCTTCTCCTCCATCTTTTTCCCTCTTGAGCCTATTTTTCCCCAGGTTTAATTACAGTACATGGATTCACAATGTTATACGTAGTTGTAAAGGAAAGAAATTAAACAAAACACTGGGAGGTCAATAGTTCCATAGAAAACCTTAATCCAAGGCTAACTTACCCTAGTTAGGAGCAGTCCCACTAGTTAAAAAATGCAAAGCTTGAAATCACTGTTATTCAAAGATAAGTGTACCAATAAAAAAATCAAGCCTTGGATTCTCCAGTGGTGCTCATTCTCTGACCCAACTCCACCCTGTCACACAGAGGATGACAAACATTGCTCCTGGGGTTGCCACAGAGCTGGGCAAGGACATTTGGGGTAGAATGTACAACAGATTCTCAAGCCTGAGTTCAAAAAACCCCTAGAATTTTCACACTGCTGGTGGCTGAATGTCCTATACCTTGGACTCATGGAGCTCTGAAGGAAAGGGCCACCATTCCCCCCACATACACATGGAAAACAATGCCTCTCCAGTGCAGCCAATGTGCTGTGCAGGAGAAGCCAAGAGTGGCCCACTCTACTTTACCAAAGGCTGTGCTGGGGGCTTTCCTCTGTGCAAATTGAGCAGCCAAGAACTTCCTTTTGAACCCATAAATCCTTTTTCAGCAACCAAACAGGGTAAGGGTGAAAGACAACAGGATAAAGGTGAAAGACACAGAGCACTTACTATTTTCTTCTAAGAAAGTACCAGTTTTCCATCTATTTTCATCTTTTTTAATATATGAATGGAGAGAGCACTCTTTTGAGATACAGGAGGTTGACCCTGTCTCTTCCTAATTCTTTTTCATGTGCCTGAAGAGTTCCTATCATATTATAGCTTGTACATCACATGACAGCAAAGCTTAGTGACAAAGCCCAGGCTCCATTCCTCCCACCCCAAAACATATATATCCTAAATTGTTATCTTGTGTTGCAAAATCCACTATCTAGTGCCTACAGAGGAGTTGCACAGACACACAGCTATTTGCAGGGCACCAGGTAGAGGTTGCTGGACATTGCAAGGAATTTAATCAGATCCTTATGCAATATGCAAAGGGAATGTGCTGTCTGTGCAATTACTATCCTGCAAAAACTGGCTTTCTAGAAAACAGATCTGTTAAGCAAACAATATTTGGTGTTATCAGAAACACAGCAGGCCCCATAAAGAAAAAAACACCTTTCCAGTGGCTCACCAGGTGTTGCAGTCCTTAGTCACGGTCTCCCCCTTGGAATATTCTCTTCCATTGTGGAAGCACGGGCACCTCTCAGGAGCAACACACTTGTTTTCGTGTCGCACCTAAGCAAAGCACACAGTTTGTCACCACATGCAGCTGTTGGTACATGGCCATGTGCAGGGCGAACAAGCAGCCAGGAGCAAGCACAGAACATGTGGATGAAAAATAAAAGAAAGGTTGAAAAGAATAAAAGAAAGGATGAAGGCTATCCAAGGTAAGAAAGGTACAGTACTACTAATACTTTTACCCATAACATAAATAGAGCTGTAGGTACATAAATCACAGTCTTATGGGTACATAAATCACAGCTTGCTCCCACTGTCTCGAGCTGCTGGGAGAATAGATGACATTATAGAAGAATGTCACAGTGAGAAAGTCCAGGACGCAGTGAAGATAAAACCAGGCTAACCTGAATATGGAGAGGTGGTGAATAGCTTCTCAGACAAAACCAACTGGAAAAGAACCTACTAGAAAAGCAGGCAAAGGGCCCAGATGGACAAAAAAATGGAAATAGGAACACTGAGGAGGAGACCAGAAGCCACAGTGCCTGACCCACCCACATGCAAATGCAGGTTCTGTTGTCACAGACAACAGACCCTTAACAAAGCTAATCCTCTATCAACTTGAAAATTGCAGTAATCACTCATTTTCTTTCAAATCCCTATTTGTTTCCTGAAAGGCAGGATACATATCAGTCCACTTGAGGTATTATTCTGCTCTCTCTGCAAAAGGCCTTGTTGCTGGGACATTATGTTCTATCCCTATTTTCAGTGTCACCCTTCTAATCTAAGCTTCTCTTTGAATAACAACAAATCATTTGTCCCACTTAAACAAAAAAACAAAAACAAACCAAAAAACTACAACCAAAGAAAAACAAGTAATGCTTTTAGACTATTCAGGTTTTCCATTTCTTTTCTGTTTTCTTTTTTTGTGATTATTTTCCATTTTGAAGACCCTCAGTTTTAGAGACTCAAACACAACCAAAGCTGGCTATGCTGACTTTTCACTCAATAGCAGTTCTGGCAAAGCCAGGATAGGTTTGGCTCTTGTTTCATGGAATATCTAAATGGAGAGCCCTTCTTCTCATTCAAAAGTCACAAAATATCACCTTCCCACTTTAAACTCTTTCTGCACAATCATTAAAATAGTTTCTTTTTTACCATTAAATATGGGCCAATGAGATCAATGTAGTCTGACGCCAGGTTAATAAAGAAGAACAGCTTTGTCTTTTCCTATGGGGACCTAGAACTGCCACATGGAACAACTCATAAAAAAGATTTCACAACCCAGAGACCCTTCCTTCATATGCAGCTCCACATGCTCTGTGGCTTATAGAGAACATTATGCCAAATAAAATCATTTCAATAGGAGCAAGATGGAAAGAAATACTTTTCTAGATAATGGAGCTGCAGCTCTGCCTTCACCTTTAAAAGGATGGTGAGAAAACAGTCCGGAGAAGACTAGAAAGAAGAGTTTAATACCTTCTTTCCTTCCTTCCTTCCTGGTGGCACTTAGGAAAAAAGCAGGAATATGACCTCACACTCATGGCTACATTTCTGAATTTTTGCAGAGTGTTCAGCAACACAGTTCACAATACACTTGAGGGCTTGCCTCTGGATACAGAACTTGGGATTAGACATTTGGTTAGTAAAAGGAGAATTAGAACATCTTCTCCTTGCTCCCTAAAAGCCAGTACAGGCTGGTATTAGTATTTCTATCCCAACCAGTGCAGCAGCTGTAAAACCACCAACAAAGAGGCAAGAGCGCCTTGTCTAAACACTGCAGAGTGGCTGGGTGGGATTCAGCAAGCAGGATGTAAAAGCCCAAAGTGGGCTTGACCAGAAGAACAATCATTCATTTTCTGCAAAACTCAATGAATTATGATTTTGTTAACAGCAACACACAATCTACTGGGTCTATTAACACCCCATCCAAAAGCTGGGGCACATCTGGCAGCCTGATGCCATGCTGCACTACAAGGACCATGTGGAAACTACACTACAAGGCCAGCAGCACTATTCAAAGCAGCTGGATTTTCTCTGGAAGTCTCTCAATCCAACAATAGATTGCAGTTAATACAGGAGATTTAGCAGTCTTGAGTGCTTGAGATGACAGGAGGCAGCAGCACTGGGGAGGCAACCATGAAAGACAGAGGTTTGTAAAGAAAACAGCAGTTGTTTGCACCATTAAATGCCGTTAGGATGATGCTCTGCATCCATGGGATTACAAGCGGCTGACTACCAGCTAATGATTCTCCCATTACTTGGGGATCAAACAGAAATGTCCATCATTTCCTTGCTCTGTCTTATTAATTGCTAAACCTTGAAAAATCTTGCAAAAGGAAGGACAATATTACAGGTTTCAGAACCTTTAAGATTCTCCTTACCCACACTCACAGGAGGCAATTGTCCCACTCTATTCTGTGCTGGTGCAACCTCACCTTGAGTCCTGTGGGCAATTTTGGGCACCACAATACAAGAATCTAAAGCTGTTGGAGAGCGTCCGACAAAGATGGTGAAGGGTCTGGAGGTGAAGCCACAGGAGGAGCAGCTGAGGGCACTTGGTCTGTTCAGCTGGAGAAGAGCAGACTGAGGTCAGAGCTCACAGCAGTTCTGCAGCTTCCTCACGAGGGGAAGAGGAGGGGCAGGCCCTGATCTCTGCTCTGTGTGACCAGGGACAGGACCCAAGGCAATGGCTGGAGCTGTGTCAGGGGAAGGTTAGGCTGAGTTTTAGGAAATATTCTTCCCCCAGAAGGTCGTGGGGCACTGACCAGGCTCCCCAGGGAATGATCACAGTCCCAAGGCTGCCAGAGCTGCAGGAGCCTTTGGACAATGCTCTCTGGCACAGGATGGGATTGTTGGGGTGTCTTCTGCAGGGCCAGAAGTTGGGCTGGATGATCCTTGCGGGTCCCTTCCAAGTCAGGAAATCCTATGGTCCTGAAATCCATCTCAGTGAGCCTAAACTTTGAACTCTCCTGGTCAACACAATTTGATGAGTATCCCTCTGTCAAGGGAAGCTCAGACATAGCTCTGCTCCACCTGACACACCTGTGGGTCTCAGCGGAAAGTCAGCCAAAGGTATAAAGGAGCATGGGACTAAGTAAAGGAAGTGGGTCAGATTAGAACCCAATAGCTAATAGGCTTTAGAATAACAGATGGGTTTGGGGAAGAAGGGACCTCAAAGATCACTGAGTTCCATGGGCAGGGACACCTTCCACCAGACCAGGTGGCTCAGAGCCCCATCCAACTTGACCTTGGACACTTCCAGGGATGGGGCAGCCACAGCTTCTCTTGGCAACCTGTGCCAGGCCTCAGCACACTCGCAAGGGAAGAATTTCTTTCACAAATTTTTGTTTTAACTCAAACAGCCTCTCACCCTTACTGTGCAAACAAAGACAAGTCAACAACATGTTAGAAGATTAAAATGTGCTGGTTTACACTTGACTTCTCTTTCTTATGTTAGCTGTATGTCTCTGATGTTTATCTGACATGCCCACCTCCTCATGAACACATTGTAATATAGGATAAGCCCACACTGAAAAATATGCAACAGAGAAATCAAAACTGGCAGGTAAATTTCAGCTGAAAAGAGTTAGCAAGAAAACAAAAAACCTTCCAAACTTTCCTGGTTAAGATGTTTAAGGTTTGTATTTTTTTTCCTTTTTCTACTAACACATCAAAGTTTTAGAAATAGTTTTATTTCAGCAGTCAGAATGCAATAAAATGTTTCCTTTAAATTTCACACCTTAAATTTTGTGTCAGTTGTTGGGAATGGAAAGAAACTAATTTTCTACTTTTGGAGTGTCTGGATTTGTGCTCTCTGATTGTTCTGCTCCTCTTTCCCCAGAAAGGTGGTTAATGCTCCATTTGTATATTTATTAATATTTTCCAATGGGAAAAAACTGAAGTGCAGTAAACTAATCTGAGAAAGCAGATTTGTCCCCACATTTCTGCACATATGTTATGATTTCTCTTTTCTGCTCTGCAAAAGGGTGACAAGTATGGAGAATTTCCCACCTTCCATATGATCAAAGACAGAATAAAAAGAATTATTTTTATGACATATTGAACATTTTTATTTGCTAGAAATCAAATGTAAAATACTTAGTCAAGATGAACTGGAAAACTTATTTTTCAGTTGAAAGAAATTAGGTTTTGTCTTCAAGCTAATAAATTATCTGTGAGCATTGATAACTTTCATATGCTAGTGTACCACAAAAGAAAAAAAATTTTTCAGTAAGAAGGCACAATTTCTTCCAGCATGATAATATGTGCAAATATTTATGGGAACACATGTTGAATAATCTGTTAGTTCCCACAAACCTTCCTGCAAACAGCAGCTCACCTCTGTGAGTGCTTGTAAACTAGGCAGGATTACAGAACACCAATAAGGAAGACTGACCAGTAAACTGGTAATTCCTTTTTCCAGTCCCTTTATTGCTTACCTCTGTTGCACAAGCCTGGAAAACACAGACTTTGACTTTGATTTGACTTTGCAGAGCTTTGTGTTCCCAGAGTCTCTGTGTTAGAAAAGGACAGGATGGAAAGGAGATCCTGGTCACCATCCCAAATCCTTCTCTGCTGGGGGAGCACAAAGCCTCATTGCAGTGCACAGAAATAAGAAAATAAAGGATCTCGCAAACCTCATCCCATTGGGTGAGGAGAAGGAAACTGAGTTGGCAGCTCCTGTGGAGCCAAGAGTCAAACACAGGGCAAAGGGGACACACCTGAAGGGAGACTGGGCTTGATCCTGTCTTTGCATGGCAGTGGTTACAACAAGATCATCTCTACGTGGGCTTCTCCCATTGTGGCTTTGGTGCATCTCATGATTTTTGCTCTCTGCCAGAAGGGAAGCCAATGAGAACAAGTAATTCCGGGCTGAGTTTAGTGAAGATTAAACCATACTGTCATCTAGTGGACAGAGAACTTATTTTGCTAGTATTTTTTAAAACATACTGAGCCTGATTCCTGAATCCAAAACTTGACAAACCACTTTGTTGAATTCGAGTGTGTTTCACATCACTGCAAAGTCAACTGGAGTTTCCAATTTCAAAAGGCCAAAGACTGCTCTGGTGGCAACGGTTTTATGAAACAACTGTTTGTTCCAACTTACTGAAAAAGAACATGAAATACTGTACCAAACATGAAGGTTAATTACTATGGGGGTTAGGGTTTTTTTCCTGTGGAGTAGTTATCATAATTTGTTTTCCACAATTATGTCAAAAGTGTACTACTACCATATGCCAGAACTGAAACCAAAAATCTCGAGCTCCTTCACCAAATCAGAGGCCTAAATGTTAGATGCAAAGATAAACCAGTTCACCCTGGAAATCTTGGAACTTTACAAGTACACAAGCTTCTCTAAGTTTTCTTATCTCACTATTATTTAGGAATATTTTTCACTTGAAGGAGAGACATTTACAGACTGAAATGCAAAAAGAAGCAACACTTGCTTTTAAAATTGTGGTGAAAATTTATGAGTAACTTCAGATTCTGTTCTTTTTCACCTGCAAGACATTTCACAAGCCTAAGCTTTTGCCTGGAGTTGGCATTTCATACCGGAGTAGAATCTATTTACAGAAATGTGTGTTTATCAGCAAAATACAGTAGCAATGTTCAAAGTATATGTTTATATTATTCCTAGAAATTCCTGTACAATGAGAATTCGGGGGGAGCTGTTTTTCTAGTAAAATAATTGAAAGGGTTCGTGGTAAAAAACACTTAAACTAATGATTAAATTTGAAGGTTGCAGTGGGACATAACCTTGGACTCCAGAAAGCCTCATTTCAGTGGAAAAAAAAGTGTTCTTAGTACACACTTGCAATTCCAAGACACCCCCGGCATAATCTTAGCAAGTTTCATATCCCACATTCCTTCTCACACGGAATCTTCAATTTGGTACAACCCACAGGAAGGCAGCTGGAGAGATGGAGACTTGACAAGGAGGAACCAGTATCAGCAGGAAGGGTGGCTGGATCAGAGAATCCCAGACTGGTTTGGGTTGGAAGGGACCTTAAATACCATCCACTTCCACCCCCCTGCCATGGGCAGGGACACCTTCCACCAGACCAGGTTGCCCAGAGCCCCATCCAACCTGGCCTTGAACACTTCCAGGGATGGGGCAGCCACAGCTTCTCTGGGAACCCTGTGCCAGGGCCTCAGCATCCTCACTGGGAACAATTTCTTCCCAATATCCAATCTAAACCTGCTCTCTGTCAGTGTGAAGCCAATTCCCCCTTGTCCTGTCACTCCAGGCCCTTGTCAAGAGTCTCTCTCCATCTTTCCTGTGGGCTCCCTTTAGGCTCTGCAAGACCACAATGAGGTCACCCCAAAGTCTTCCCTTCCCCAGGCTGAACAATCCCAATTCTCTCAGCCTTTTTTTAGAGGAAAGATGTTCCATCTCTCTGATCAACCTGAATATGGGTGTACTTCTGTCTCTCTGACTGAGAAAGTTCAGAAAGACTGAGGAGGTGTCTAGGAGCAGACGTGAAGGAAGACATTAACTGGTCTTCGAAGTGGGCTTTGGAATTTTGATTATTAATTATTTTTACAAGCTAAAGTTCACCTTCAATGCAGATATACTAATACACATTCTTTAAACCAGCCACAGCTTGCCAGTCAGTCAATACTTCACAACCCCTTATTCCCAAGCTGCAAGAAGACTGTTGGTAGGAAAGAATGAAGGCAAGGAAGCAAAGAGGACCTGCTTCTCCCTGCTGTATTTAAACATGCTTACCATCCCTTTTGGACAGAGGCATCCAGATATGCAGCCATGGCTGACGCACTCCAAGTCATAGTTCTGGCAGGTCTTGGTACATTCCACTCCTTCTGCTCGTGGGTTGTTGGCAGGACAGATAATTTTTTCCATGGGGAATCTGCATGTCAAGCTCCTTTTTACTTTAAAAAAAGTGAGTTTACAAAAATTGCAATTAGAATTTAAGTATTATTGGCACAGTATTTTTCTAAGAAGTGGATCAACACTTTGATTAGAAAACTAATTTAGAATATAGCCTGGAGCAACACCACTACATATGACATGGCAATGAAAACAGCCCCTACTTCCCCAGGAGTGATCTCAGTTAGGCTGTCATGAAAGCAGGTATTTAATACTGAAGCAAAAAAGCTGCACTAAACATAAAAGTGCAGTTCCAGACTGCACTGGGGCTATGCGAACACTTCTAGGCACTGTACAAAGTCAGAAAATTGATATTCTGAGAAGCAACAGCATCATATATTATTGTATTTAGACTCATTTCTCATAAGAGTGCCCTGAGCTTATATACAAACTCTCTGAGACTTCAGGATCTGACAGAAGATCGGAACGTCCCAAGAAACTCCAGGATATTATTTCAAGTGGTACTAGCAATATGCCTGTCTGAGGTTTTGTGAGTCTTGACATACTAATATCAGGAAAAGTATGTCTTAGGAGCATTAAGGGAAGAGTTTGGTGAGAGATTCACCTGGAAGGCTTCACCTGAAGAACAGGTGACCCAACCAGTGACACTGTCACTGGTGTCCTACCAAGCAACATTAAGCAGGTCACTGCCCTGTACCTACAGAGGGATTTACAGAATTTTCCACTAGAAGCTGGTTTATCCTTAGAAGGTGCAAAGACAAACAATAACCCTTTGTCTCCAAGGCACTGGCAAATATCAACCATAAATTTCCTCCAGACACCATGTACAGGTGCATTTGTCAGTGTGCCATGGAAGACACTGTGTTTGGCTCTACTGGCATTCCCACAGGGATCATAGGTTATCCTGAGTTGGAAGGCACCCACAAGGATCACCAAGTCCAACTCCTGGATATTTCCAGGCCTCCCCAAACCCACAGTAGCCCTATCCCCTCTGAGATGCATCTAGTCTCAAACCCACTATTTGCCAAGACAATCCCATAAGCTCCATCTATGTATCAATGCGAAACTCCAAAAGATCCCAGAGCACTGCTGGCCTTTCTCCAATACTGCAAACCCCAGTTAGATGCTGGAAGTGTTCCCACACACCTCTCACAGCCTTCAGTCAAATATTTGATAAACCTGTCCACTGATGGGAAACATGGCAGCTGTCAGTCTCCAGGAGGTTTCATGGAAATTCCTGCTGGCTGGAAGGCACACTGGGAACCTGGCAGGAGTGTAACCTTCAGGCCACAAAAAGACTCATTTGCACCAGAAAACAGAGTTTGCATCCCACTAGTGAGAAGCAGAAGGTATAAAACTGATGAGTTACTGATGTCTTGTGATCCTCAAAAACCAACTGGGGATCTCAGATCACTGCCAAGCATCCTCTAACCCCTTCAGCTCAAGAGAGACTGCAGTGGCTAATTATAATTATAATTTTGAGAGGTGAGATTCAATGAGCCCTGTACCCTCCCACACAATCCTTTTGTTTCTATCCCATAAAAAAAAACCCTAGTAAAAAATCTCACAATATCACAGCTGTTGCAACCTCTGAAATTTCTTCTCCAATCTCTGCTACCAAGGGACTGAAGAGAAAAAAAGTATATATTCATTTTTTAAGGCATACTAACTTCTGGGAGATGGCCTCTCATCAGCAAAAACATCAGGCAGGAAGGCACCGGGAGCTCTGTTTGTACTGCAGTGCATGAATCCATTCTCACAATAGCTAAGAAAAACAAACAGAGCTTGTATTTAATGAAATGGCATTTAGCTTTCGCTCATGCTGATTTTCAGTCAACAGGGAACTTGTCAGAATAGAAAACTACACCTCATTGGGGCTGAGCTGTTGCTCTCCATTCACTGTGCCTATCAACATTGAAGACAAACTTTCCATAAGGGAGTTGATGGGATACAGTGGCATGGCAACCCAGCTGCCTGCTGGCCCCGTCCTGCTGGATCCAGTGCAGCTGCACAGGGATAAAGCTGGACAAGACCATAGTCAGCTTTGCTGTGGAAAGAGGTAAGGGGCCACCTAGTTCCTGAAGCCTGGGATTTTTGTGGTAGAGAGGAAAAGAAGAAAACACTGCTCGCAAAACTAGGCTTGCCCAGCAATTGCATTGCTACTCCAAGTGTACTGCTACTCAATTTAACAACTAGAAATGCTTTTTAATACTTGTATCTTTGACAAGAGGTAATTAGGTTTTAAGAGTTAAGAAGTGTATCACAGTACATTAAAGTGACATTTTAAAAGCCCACAAAGTAGCTATTGTCAGTAATTAAGCTCCATTTCAAACTGGCAGGAACTGTTCATAGAACAGGGCTTAATATTAAGTAATTCTGAGTAAGGTGGCATTTGAAATTAACTGGAGAGAGATGCAACAGCAAAACTCACCATTTGGTTTTTTGGAGGCAAGTTCTTGTCTTTTCTTAAACTAGTTTCAGTGGATGCACAGAACTGACTCAGATAACAACTCAAGCCATCCAAAAATTGGAGTGACAGTGTGTAAGGAAAGGTTACGAACAGTGCACTTACCACATGGAGTAATGATCTGAGAAGACATCCTCTGGCTGGAAGATCTCCCCATCATAGTAACAGGAGCACTGGGACTTGGGCACGCACTGCTCATGCTCATCCAGGTAGTGCCCGGGGGGACAGTAGCAGCCCTCCAGGCAGAGCTGCTCGCAGTCCTCCTCCGGGTAGGACAAAGATCGGCACGTCTGGTTGCATGGCGTCCCGCACTGCTGGTACACCTGGCCTTCAGGACAGGCCATTGCTGGTGAAACACATGAGGGAGAACGGCATTTTATCTAAATCCAGCTAAATGAAAAGCTGCCTAAAACCGACTGGGAAGCTTGGGATTAAAAGGTATTTTCTCAATTTACTCATCAATGGAGTGTTACATCATCCCCCCTTAACTGCAGCACCCATGCAGCCTGAGGCACTGCTTATATATACACACACAAATAAAACCTTACTAAAGGAAGTTCCCAATAAATGCCAGGACTTGACATTTCCCTTGATGGAAATCCAGCCACAAAATTTCACCCAGAACATGAAACACAAGCTCTGTCCAACCTCTGTTATTATCTGGATCACAGTCAGGATATCCTAAATTGAAGCTCTCCAGTACCTGAAGGGAACCTACAGAAAGATGGAGAGAGACTATTTACAAGGGCCTGGAGTGACAGGACAAAGGGGAATGGCCTCAGACTGACAGAGAGGAGGTTTAGATTCCTAGGAAGGATGTTAGGAAGGAATGTGTGAGGGTGCTGAGGCCCTGGCACAGGTTGCCCAGAGAAGCTGTGACTGCCCCATCCCTGGGAGTGCTCAAGGCCAGGCTGGATGGGGCTCTGAGCAACCTGGGATGGTGGAAGGTGTCCCTGCCCATGGCAGGGGGGGTTGGAATGACATGGTGTACTGGTTTGGCACAGCCTGGTTTTTGGCAGCAGAGGGGCCACAACAATGGCTCCTGTGAGAAGCTGCT